>PNEQ01024017.1:0-54587 GCA_003012365.1 Medauroidea extradentata | reverse complement strand
CACCGCAGTCTCTTGAGCAATTTACATATTTTTGCTTACCGTAAATCTGTTTACTACATATCTGACAAACAGAAGGCATGTGCCTATTGGAAAATCACATAAAGGAACAGATACTCGTCAGTAACTACGAGAAACGAAACAACACACCAGGAGCAGAAGGATAGCACATCCGCACGCGATGAGTGCTCGCCATCGACTGAGTGCTCGCCATCGACTGGGTGCTCGCCATCGACTGAGTGCTCGCCATCGACATATATATATATATATATATATAATTTACAAGCATTCACTTGTAATTTTGTAAACAAATAAATATGATATGTATTTTGCTGTACTGAAATGAATATTCATGTGAATTACGTTGTACAAAGTTATTAATGCTAGTTACGTAACTCTGCATTAAATATATATATATATATATATATATATATATATATATATATATATATAGTTTGAAAGTCCATGCATATGACTTACATTTCGGATACGAATCCGTCAAAAATATAAATCTTAAACGTATAAATTGCCTGCTGAAGATTTATTTAATAAAGAAGTGTATTTTAATAATCTTAAGAAAATCAACATTTCAAGCGTAGAAAAATACGAGAAAATACCTTGTAATATTACGAAAATATGCTTTGTAATACGCTAATTTGGCATTGTATATATATATATATATATATATATATATATATATATATATATATATATATATATATATATACACATATATGAGCAAATGGTCGCCAATGACAATGTAGGCGGTCATCAGTTTGTATTCCAGTGTATGTGTTTTCTTGGTCGTTGGTAATTGCAATCGTCACGGAAAATTGCAGCTGAACTTTATGTAGCAGAATAATTCACTATAATTTAATATTTGCTAGAAATAGTAGTAATTGGGCTACAGAGAAAATTCAAACTGTACAGGACTCTGTGAAAGCTGTGGATTTTAATTAAATTAGTGTTAGATTAATGATAAAGAAAATGTGTGAAATTTCTAGTAGATTTAGAGGATGATGAGACTGGATAGAATTGGGTATCGACACGTTGCGGGAAGCAGAGGATAGGCCATGTACGTGTCAGGGGGGCTGACGAATTGCCGAGGGAAGAGTGCCTCGCACGCCCCACTGGGCTAGTGCGTTAGACATATACAGAAATAAGACGCCTGTAACGGTTTGCGCGGCACAGCTGGATGTAAAATGTAACATACACATATTGTCTATGCACAGATATTGCTTAGAATTTTATTATGTCTTTGACATTCAGGTAATGTAAATATTTAAATAAGTAATTGAGCTATGGTAGTAATATTTATCTGTGACTAGTGTTAATTTAAATTTTTATGTTTGTTAAATGTATGGTATATTTTCAGGAAATGTTTTAATAATCATACAATTTTGTAAAGGCTCTTACTAGGAAAAAAACGTAATTTGATTTAAAAATCAGATCATTTGCAGACCACACATTAATCGATTTTTGCTAGTAGAAAGAATAACTTCCATGTTCACTGCGTTTTTTGAAGCAGAAATTTTGCCTTCACTTTGGAATCAACAAGAAAGAATTTTTTTTTTTTTAATATAGAACGTCGAAGGGAAGAAAATGGAAGGAAAATCTACGCAGAGGTCCGGCTACGAAGACTTTCTCGAGTAAGATTATGCCTCGAGACGACTTTTTTTACCTTATAATTCCTTTTGAAGAGAATCTACGAGACCTGGCGCTGCATTTGTTCCTGTTGTAAAGCAGCGGGGAAATGTTTTCTACGACTGAAGAGTAGAAGATATCCAGGCCTTCTCGTTTTCCGTCTTCCAGGAAATGTGTTGGGCGAATCCTAGCCTGGCATTACCTCTTACTGGCCAACTGGGAGAAGAATTGTACGACGTGGAGTACTACGTTTCCCTTGATACCAATATTCTTTTATAATTTCGAAACTCAGGAGAGTTTTCGAAATTTCTTTCTTCACGGTAGAGACTTCAACGGTAAGCAGTCCCAGCCCTCCCGTAACGACAAGAAAAAAATTCCAAAACATGAAATAGTTTCAGGAATTGTGGACAACTCTGCTTAAATTTAAATTTTGAGGATATTAATTTTTTTTAAGTAGTGCAAAACGTTTAACCCCACGAATACTCTGGATAAGATGTCTCAAGCTGAATCCTCACAATTTTTGCAGTATTTCTTAAAAACGAACAGAAGAATTACTCTAAATTATATTGCCACAATGTAAAGAAGTTTGAAGGAAACGTTACCCTCCCATTTTAGCTAATATTGTGGATGAAATAATTAAATTTCTATTTTTCTTTGACTTATCACACTGAACTAACATCCAACATTTAATTTTCAATTTTATTCTAATACAAATTCACAATCTAGTAAGAGCCTAGGAAAGCAAATATTTAATTAGTACTCAAATTTGTTTCCATTTCTTAAGTTATAGTCTCTCATAATTGCAACGTCACTGACTATTTTTTTTTTTTTACAATAATACATTACGGAATCTTATTGATGATCCAATTTATGTTGCTTTATGAGCCCTACCAATATTCTTTTAAGGTTATATGTAATAAATTTGGTTCTTTTCACACCGCTTATTTTCTCTCAGTTTATCATAATTGTTTCAATTAATTTTATTTTACCAAGTCGTACAACCCAGGGCTCATACACTAGTAAAATAATTGGTAAGCTATATCTGCCCAAGTTAAAGTTTTTATTAAAGAGAGTAAAAGTGGAGAGAGCAAGGTTATGTTACAAAAATATAAATTAAATACAACTTTAGTTAGGCCTATAAGTAAGGCAATTTATGTACTAGAACAGAAGTGTATGAACAAGCATGTAAATTGGTGGTTTTAATTTATAAATGTGACACTTGAAACGCTCGCAGTGGCCTGAGTTTTGAGTCGTCTGTAAACAAAGTTTAAATGTAATAGAGTTTATGATTGGTCGAAAAGAGCTGGAGGTCAGTGTAGCCGGCTTGGCTTGGAGACGCGATTTTGAGAGAGGCAGAAGTATCTCAGGTCTCGAGGCAAGCGGACGCGTTTCCGTCCTCGGGGCTGGGCCTCGTCTCGCGGAAGTGTTGTCGGCAGAGTGTATGTACCGGGATTCGATTGGCAAGCAATAACAAGACGATTGGTCTAGATCGGGAGCGATTAGTTTATTTTTGTGATTTGCCAGACCAAGGAAACGGGAATCACGCCCTTAAGGAATAATTCATGACAAAGTTTTTGGGATTGACTGTTCATCATTTGTATAATTTGCAGCCGGCGAGTGGTTGTGTGACTAGACTAAATCATAAATCAGTGATCAGATTTATTATGTTCCATGATAAGCGAGGGTCATTTGCCGCAGTATCAAGTAACTTGTCATTTCAATATTGGCTACATTATTTAGCACCTTTGTTGTACCCGCTGAGCTAGACCGAGCCAGAAATAGTTTCAATCTATATTTCTCAGCAAGGGACCTTACATTAATGCTGACTTTTGAAGCAGTTTATAACTTAGAACTTTTTACACAGACAATCTGCATAGTTACGTGGAATTTCTTTGACAATTGGATTTACAAGGCTTTTCCTTGTAAAGGTAAAAAGTAAATCGCTTCCTGTTTCGGAGTTGTTTATTTAAGTCTTCTATTAAAGGAACGTTTTCTAAATTCGTATAGAAAAAAATTAACGTATTCAGGTAGCACAAATAAAATTCATATCAAAGCTATTATTGCCACATTATAAGTAAAATTGTGACAAATAATATACATCTACTAGGATCAAAAATTCCTTTTAAACAAAAATCTTATACAGATGATGACAGAAGAAGTTATAAATAACAAAACTGTTTCACATAAGTCAAGAGCAACATTTAATGATGTTTAAACGTACACTACTCATGTATTTAAGGAACATTTTACGTTACCACTCGTAATTTTTAAAACAAATTCTAATACTCTTATTCCATGAGAAGAACTTAGGAATTTATTACGTACTCAGTGAAACAATGCCTACTAATCCCGCATTTAACAGGGGAAATGTGCATAAGAAAGTGTCGTGGGAAATTTTCCACATAGCTTACTGGTTTTCTTGTGGTGAGAATAAACACATTAAATTTTGGTTAGCCCAGTACAATGACGTTGTATTTACAAACATTCTGAACAAATGCAAATCAAAACAATAATGTCCACATGAGAGACATTATTATCCATCAACTTAAATGTCAGAAAACGAAATCTGTACCACTGAGCTGCACAATTCTTTGTACGTTGTACAACAGCGCATTGTAATACTATCGTATTATTGTTCAATACATTTTTAATGCATTTTCATTTCCTGAAATCAAATTTAATTTATTAAGTCATGTTTAAATTACTGAAATAGTAAAATAAACACACAAGTAAGAACTGTTTTCTCACTTAATGTGACAGAGAAAAACCTTTCTTATATTGTTCGTGCTATAATAGTAGGCCTACTAACTACAGTAAATTCAATTAGGTTTGAAATAATTAATAATAGCCTCATTTCAATCGGCACATATAACAAAGTGTTCATATGTTATTTTCACAATCTCCGTGTTTTTTATTTCCGGTTTAGATAATAGTTAAATTTAACCTCAGCCGGACTAAACTAAAGGTCAGTCTGAAGAAAAGAAAAATTATTCTGGAACTATTACTAGCCCGGGTTTATGAATACAAACAAATTTGGACACATACTTCACAGTATAAGTATGTCTGAAATTGTGTTTTCAATTTCAACAGGGGATTCAGCAAAAATGCATGAGAGATAAGGCATTCAATAAAGTAAATCACAAAACCCGGTAGTATAGCTACACACACACAGTAAAAACACCTACACACATAAATACACGCATACACATATGTATATGTAAGTAGTACAACCCTTCAATAATGTTCTCACTTATTCACTTATAATGTAATTATGTTTGCAATGATACATTTAGTCCCAAAAACTTACCTTACTCTATCATATTCTTGTACCATTTATAAAATATACAAATAGAAACATTTTTGGTCCCATAAAAAACGCCGAGTGTTCTACTTATACCAATATGTTACCGTGTGAGAATGTGCTACGAGTACCGCACTAGCACAAAGAACACTCTCACTAGAGGCGCTTCTTAAGTTATGTATTGAGGAACTGCCTACACAAAGACGTATTTGCCACCCAAGGAAGCAGCCAACATTTCCTATTTTCCAGCCGGCAGATCCGCGACAGATCCCTTGTAGCGCCTTTTCCCTCTCCTCGGTCATACAGCTCCAGTGCTGGGCTGGTGTCCGCCTGGAATTTGAATAATTCAATTCCATTCTGCCTGGATGATGGGAGGGGTGGCAAGAGGCGAGGGAGTACAGGCGCCACGCTCCAAGGACTTCCAACCACCGCCCCGCACTGATAAGTTCTCGCCGGGTTGCCAACTGGGGAAAACAAGTTTCCCCCATGCGGCAGTGTCAGCTGCGGCTCAAAGGAACGCGCTCTGCTATCAGCCCTCCGTGCTCGTCTACGGCTGAATGAGCGGCACGGGTCATAGCGACGAGGTTGTTTGACCGGGGCTGTTGTCGAAACAACTCAACCGGGAGGTATTGTTTGCTTGCCGGCATTGACTAACTAGTTCGCTCTAACAGGCCATTCACAATAAAGTGGGCACTGCATAAAGTTTACTTACAGCCGTTTTACAGCCGTCTTTACTATGTTTAATACGAAACCTTCCATAAAACAAACAGTGTAAACGTTTCAACACTCTAAATATTTTACATCTATTGGCCCATTAAAACACACGTTTAACTATTTTAAAGTTCTGCTGAGTGCTTAGTTTATAGCGAACAACCTGTACTTGCAATGCTGTCCGTGTTTCGTCGACAGTAATCAATATTGATGTAACGTGACCCCTGATTTTCTCTGAAAAGACATTTGTACAGCATTGTTTCAATGCTTTACGTGTACACTCGCAGCTCTGCTTCGTGGTCAATAATTAGAGCCCACGATTTTTCGCAAAAAATAATTCTACAACAGTTTGTTTCAATGCCTTATGTGCACATATGCAGCCCTGCTTCATGGTCAGTGATTGGCTGTTTTTAACTCTCAGCGTCTAGGGTTCTACCCGCAAATCACATACGTGTGGTGACGCAGTAATCTTGTTCCTGTTGGCACAGTCAAATCAGCCACGTCTGTGCAGTAATGAGAGACGAGGGTTTATCACGGGAAAACTTGACTGTTTGTTGAGTTTCAACGCATGTTCAGCTTATGAAAAGACTACTGGCTTTCGCTTATACTGCAAGCGCCATGTAAGTTGGCGGGAAACGAGCTGGAATGTGTTGCATATAATATTACTACCGTTTTAAATTCGAATGGACAATTTACATAGGTCGATTTCATTCCAGTATTTAGAGGCTATTAGGAGTTTTTGCAGCGACATACTGCTTGAATTCCTCGAATGTGCCCTTCACTCCGTAGCTGCCATTCGCCATCTACGCTGGCTCGCGGTGTACGTAGAGTTGTTGCCCTATTTGACTGAGCCAATAAGAATCCTGCTATTGTAATATGTAATGCCTATTAATGGTCTGCAAACAGCTGCGTTGTGTCAGACGTATATCACTCAATCATACATATAAAAAAAACTACAGTGTTTTCAAGAGTATGTTGGTAGAAAAAGTTTTCGTGATATACAATAATCTCTAGTACTGCCAAAAACCATGAAGCACAGCTTCATATGTGCACATAAGGCATTGAAACAAACTGTTGCAGAATTCTTTCCGCGAAAAATTGTGGGCTCTATCAATAATGTAATATTATTAAATCTAAACGTCACACGATTCTACTTACTAATCAATACAGGTACGTAAATTTCGCAGATACATTCCAGGTCATGTTGAACACCAATTATGTATACTTCATTGTCATGTCTGTGACTCGCTGGCGGCTGTTACGAAACGCCTTTGACTACTGCAAGCCAGTAGTCAATAAGGAAATAACGCGAAGTGCTACCGCTTGCTACCTGCTTGTACGGTCATAAGCCAATAGATAATCTATTGTGGCCAGTGGGTGTATAGGACTGACAAGTCTAGGCTGCTGCCAGATGAATCCGCGAAATTGACGTACCTCTACTAATCAGTGATGTCCCAGTAACCTTGTGCTTACTGGCACAATCAAATAAGCGACGCCTAACCACAAAGACATGCCCGCCAATAACCATGTAGCAGCGCTGCAGATCTTCACATAAAACGTTGCTAGTATGTGGTGCAAACGTCCCAGGGGTTCCTATATTAATATGAGAAGGATAAATTTCATGTCATTATTTGGCGACAGACTAGAACTCAAAGACGTATACTCACTCAGACACTCTACGCTATGTTATAGGCTCCGGGGTCATCGTGTCTTTGATCATTTTTAGATATGATAGTTAGAGGCACGATTATTTCGCCTATTCATCTGGTAGCAGCTTAGACTTCTCAGTCCTATACACGCACTGTCCACAGTCGAGTATTCATTGGCTTCCTAGCGTACGAGAGGGTATCACGTGAGTTCACAACGATTTATTTCCTTATTCCTTACTGGTTTGCAGTCGTCAAATGTTTATCTAAACTGCTGTTGGCCGATCACAGTCATTACAGTGAAGTATACCTTTTTGACGTTTAACCTGACCTAGAATCAATACGGGAAGTAATCGTGCCTCTAATGATAGTAAATCGCGAAAATGTTTTGTTTCAACATAATCTTGAAAACACTGTAGTTTCTTGTGAAATGTATGATTGGGTGACATGCGTTTGATATAACGTAGCTGTCTGCGGACCAATGCCCAGCAAAAAAACTATATTACTAGAGGTCGGAAATTTTCGCGGATTCAATGACCTGAATCAACTATCCCGTGCATACTCAAGTCCCGACTATTAGCCAACTACCTGCTACTCAGTGGAACAATATACAATAAACGAATATACGGGGTTTGAATATGTATAGCACAATGGATTCTAGCCTGCAGGTCATTGAACCCGCGAAATTTTCCTGTCCCTAAATATTTCAGTAGCAGGATACATATTGGCTCAGTTAAATAGGGCAACTGCTCCAAGTACAAGCGAAGGCCAGTTATCGTTTGTTAAGCTGGACGTACGTTGGAACCCGTTATAAACCATCATTTCTAATCATTTTACAGTTGAACTTACATCATTGGAAGTGATGAGTGTCAACATACCCTTGAAAACACTGTGGCTTTTGGCGCCATATATGATTAGGTGTTATACGTCTGACACAACGTAGCTTTCTGAAGACTTATAATAGGCATCAAATATTACAATAACGGGATTCTCATTGATTCAGTCAAATAGGTCAACAGCTCTACGTACAAGTCAAAGCCTGTAATATTTTGATAAGCTGAACGTTTGTTGAAACCCAGCAAACAGTCTAGTTTCCCCGCGATAATACATAATCTTTAATCATAGGTTGAAAAAGTCTTTCAGGTGCGCCACACAAACCGTCGGCCAACAACAGAACTCAGGTTATCACACAGTTACTTAAAGACCAGTCGGTTGTCTGATAATAACTCAAGATTATCAGACCTGTATTGACATGTTCTCTGTCATTGTAGATCTTCATACATCTCAAGTATCTTAGTTAAATAAATATATCCCTTTATTTATGATCAACTTCCCAGATTAACTTACGCACACGTTGTCACAGAATTTATATAGTGTGCTGATGTTACTTAATTTTTTTCTTTAATGAATATGCCGTAAAATTACAATAATAAAATCCATAAGTTTTTTTTAATATGTGAGGACTATGTGATTTCGTGTTATAATATATTACTAACAGACTTACAGTTTTACATACGTATCTGTAGACTTTGTGATAAAATAGCAGTTGACGCGACATGCATGAAAGGATAGCAAGGTAATAAACCAACAGTACTAGGAATGATGGACATCCGTGTGGTCGTAATGTCGTAATTGGTCTCCGATTAGAGAGATAACTAGTAAAAGTAGCCTTAAGTTCTCCCGTGTGTACAGTACATTGGAGAAAACCCTGGAGGTCATAATATACTACGATATAGCAGTCTCTCTATTAACACAGTGTTTACGTTCTACTTAAGAATGTTTCGGATGAACGAAGTCAAATATATACAAAATAAAACTGGGTTTCAGACTAATTAATATACATTATTTTAATTTTCGTAAAGCGTATAAATAAATTTTTGGTTAAAAATATATTTAAATATACAAAATTAGGATAAACTTCAGTCAAAATTTTAAATGATGTGAGACACAATTGAATGTTAGATAATATTTAAAAAAGAAAACAATACCAAAGCCCTCAACGACTTTGTTTTAATCACCAAAGCTGCTAACATTTCTTTAGTTTAATATTACGTACGTGAAGGAGGCTTTGGCCACTAGATTAACCAATTAAACAAGTAGACAGAGGATTGAGGTAGTCACACGCTGGTTCTTTTCTACTATGTTTAGAGTAAGAACTCTATCCGGATTCACAACTAGTAGTTTCTAGTGTTCCGTAGTTCAATGTTCGCCAATAGATGTCTCTAGATACAATACAAATTCAGTCCAAGTTTACATGTCAAACTGAATCGAATATTTTACTGTAAACACATTTCAGTCCACTTTCACTTTACAAATGCTCCATATTGAATCCAGTCCAAGTTCAGTCCAGTCCGGAATTTTACTACTAAACAATATTTCATTGTGACACACACACTCTCAATAAAGGACGAACACGTCTAGTTGTGCGATCGATTGCGTGACGTTTCGCTGGCTTAGGCCAGCTTCATCAGGCGGCAAGTTGAGGCCTCAACTATTAACTAACGTATCATTGCTGTAAATAAAATATACTAACCGAAATCTGAACAACCTCAAAGAAATTATTTATTTGAATCAAATTGAACACTTTCGCTGTGGAGATTTTATTTTTAACCTTGCTGACGGGTATTTAATCGCATCATAATGGAAACTGTTCTTTCAAAATTTCCAAAACGTATTCCGACACTAAATTGTGTTAATATTCAGATTTGTGATTTTAGCCTGGTTCTATGAAAGGCAATTCTTTATGTGTGTCAGCTTAGCTGAGATTTACATGTAAAATACGAGATTCCGCAGTAATGTACATCGTGACGCGTTTGCCTATAAAGCATCATACACCCACATCTTGTGTAGATTCAGACGTGTGTAGCTGACGTGAATACGAAGTTTTCCTCGAACGTGACAGACGTGGCATCTGTGCTTTAAACAGGTTATATAAAACCTATCTCTGCCGTTCACCATGCACTTTACGTCGTTTCCTTAGGACATGGCAGATATCACTGTACGATGAGGTTTAGAGTGACGAACCCCTGTTGTCGACAATCGATCTATATATGAGAAACGTTTTTCGTCTGTAGTACAACATCAAAAATATCAAATTTCTTACCGTTTACGATTTAAAAGTCACGTTCAGGATGTTAAGAAACAAATCAGTTTTTTTTTGTACTGGGTTAAGTAGCAGGAATATTTGGCCAAAAGAGAATAACTGAAGCAGAAATATGTGTTATAATTTACACTTGAATTATATGACTTTATTTTAAGAAAATGCGAATCATGAAAAAAATAAATTCTACATTTTGCATTGGCCGAATATACTGTACGTTTCCCAATGAAACTTGGCTTTTTTTGTAAGTATAATTATATAACAAATGCAATTATTGTGTTTACACTTCTATCAATACAATAATGTTTAGTAGATTTAGTTTGTTATAACTTTGTTCATGAACGAGAGAATCCAGACTCATCACTTCATTAACTGATTCACTATCGAATAAAATGAAATAAAAAAACACGGTACGCAACGTTAGCTCTGTCTAGGAATACATACGACCAACAAGAAGTATTTCGTTGAATATGAACTTCAAAAGAAAAAATGGAAGTAAAACTTTCTTTGACAGCTTTTTAGTACATTTTTAAACACACACACAGATATATATATATATATAAAATCAATATGTATCGCCAAAATACTTCTAATGTTCAATATTTTAATAAATTTCCTGTATATTTTAAACGCGATACTTTTTTGGGAATATAAATTGCAGTATTATATCATTTAATGTATCTTTAAAATGTTTTCGATTAATGTTCGCTACTATGTTTTGTGTACGACTTGGTTGACAGATACGCTATGTCATGAAATAATTATTTTAATTTGCAGCAATGCAGAGATGTAGAAAGTTTTTTTTTAATTAAATTAAATGCAAATCCACAGTCCAAATTAATGAAAATATTTTATCAATGTTACAATTAAACTTTTATTACCTATAGTCAAATTATGCGGCCCCTGGTGTAACCTTATATACAAAACAAAATATATTAAAAATGTTAATTACCGAAAACCTCTAGTAGTCACGATACATGTTTTAATTAAAGCACTGACTTTCACAACTAAAATATTTTTCTTATCAAAAAGTTTGGACTACTTATTTAAATTATGTTGTTTAAAGGGATAGCATAATACTGTTTTCATTATTTGCATAATACCTTTAGTATAATTTGGTATGAGCAACAAATTCCTAACCATAAGAAGCCCTCATAACCAGTTAGCCAACACATGATTACAAGGCATTTGCCCCGTGACTGTAATATTTAATTACGTGAAATCGAATGACGCTCAATGGGCTAAAACAAAAAAAAAACTAAGTAAATCACTCGAAATATTAGCCTAACTTCAAAATATCGCAATGTAATGAAATAGGTTGAATTGCCTGTGAAGTTGAGAGCCTGACAACCTGCTCTCCTCGAACCACCAACCTCATCTATCGACACTCCTTTTCCGGAACCCCGACAGACTCCAGGAATTTACTACTCCTGCCAGAATCCCCTCAAGAAGATGTCAACGTGTCTACACCCCACTTCTCCTCTCTCTCTTTCTTTTTCTCTCTTTCTCTCTTTCTCATCCTCCACACCATTACTGGCTCTGGAATTATTTTTGACCTCTCATATCCGCGCCTCCAACCTGTACGGGTGTTTTCGACTGGCCGTACAGAGCGTGGTCTTTCTTCAGGTAGCATTCAGTCAAAGTTAATATGGTGAAGTAATATTGAAATAATGTGTGCCATTATATGCCTGGGCCGATGTCAAGAAAACGTTATTATGTATTTATTTTTCTGAAAACTTTATTTTGAAATACATAGCATATTTTCACACATTACTTGGCTTTGTATTCAAATATATCGGAATTAAAGTAAAACTAAAATATTTGATGCATATATTTGTTAACATTTTAACTCAATTTACCAGATATCTGTTTATTTTTCAATTGCTGTCATTTTTTTAATACCATATTTCTCTTAATTATTTATAAGATTTTGTAATGAAAATGTTTCCTATCCACTGTTTATCACTGTAATGTTGGTGTACTCCGCCTATTTTAAAACATTCAGTTAATTTCAGTTTTATTCCTTGCAATACATGCAATAAATCAGATTAACATTGTTAGGTTTCTGTGTCTCAGTTTGGTGAAATCATCTCTAGTTAACAAATCGTCTACACGAATCAGTTTCATAGCTTTTTTTATACAGAAGTATAATATTTTTCTAGCTTCGAAAATTTTCGGTATTCGCTTCACGTAATAGCAACTCTTTTGAACTTCTTTAATTTGTCATGTCAATAATGCTGATACAAGTGATACTTAGTCTAAGATAATTTTTGCGTATTATTTGCCGTAATGCCAGCATTCTGTGAAATTTCGACAGCAATAAAATTGTAAATTATACTGAAATATTTTTATTTGCAACGATGGATTGTCAACGTACACCCGTGTTTTATAAATCTCCTATATTTGGTTTTTACCAGAGAAACATAGCATTCCTACAAAAATATTTTCTTGTTCAACAAGCAACCGATTTCATCTTACGAGAAATGGTAATGGCCAACGGCCGGTGCAAATGACAGATGTACAATTTGTTCCAGTAATCGACAAGGACTGCACAATCACTCAAATTACCTTTATTTTAATAATATTTATATTACCTGTCAACGCGAGACAAAGTGCAACTGTTGGATTAAAATACGAATGTTTAAAGTTCCTCGCAATTTTAGAAGAAAAATTATAAAAATAAAAAAAAAGGACTTAGTTTTCCCTGATAAGTCGTGTAGTAAAAAATACCAACATTTATATTTGTTAAACACTTGATTGCTGATGTCGAGACGCTAATTTGTAGGTTGCACAGTGGCAGAACACAGCGAGGTAAAGTCTTGCGTCATTTTACGAAAATGCTTAGATGAGACCCAATTCGCCGTTCCACCGTCATTTTACGAAAATGCTTAGATGAGACCCAATTCGCCGTTCCACTGTCCTATTTCCTGGTCTCGGATGCGGCTGATGTGTTGTGCAAGGTGCAGCTGCACTTCTAACAATAAGATACTTTCGTAAGTTTTAATTTCTGCTACTTTTTGAGTATAAAAATTGATCAAAATAAAATGTCAAGCAAAAAACGTTCTTTCAAGTAGTATTTTTTTTTTAAGAGGATGTATTACTTCTCTTGAAGAAAAAACTATTTTTTGTGTTATATCTGACAAGTTAGAGAAGTTACTGAAAGTTTCTGTTTTTAGGAGCACTTACATTTGCGATGTTGTGTTTATATTTTTGTACTTATTTGTTACTGAGTATTACAGTATTTATTGTAAATGTTATGCGATTGTAGTTGTTCCATAAATTATATTTACTCATTCAAATATTTGCGCAAAATGCAAATAAAACAGTCAACTAAACCGCTATTACAAAAATCTGTAATCCCGAGAAGATGATGGAATTAATTTGGAAAACGTTACGTATCAAAGTTGAAAAAATAATAATAATTGGTCACTTGGGTAGTAATCTATACTGTACGCTACGGAAATTAATTTTTTAATGATGGTGTGAAGTGAAAGTGGTGGTTACATAAATGATCCGGTTGAAGCCGTCTTTGTCTAGCTGTAACAACATTGTATGATAGCGTTACCGGCGACGCCCTTCACTCAAGCCCGACCTTTAGCCACCGCCAAGGTGCTGCTCCGCCCATATCCTGCACACAACTTTAATCGCAATGTAGTCGCAGCAAGGAAGCCAACACCCAGTTCTCGTGGTTGTCTTACCTCCGTGGGCAGTTTTGCGCTAACGTATGTTACTTTGTGTCTCATTTTATTACGTTAGTGTAACATTGAGGCTAGAAGAGGGAAATTTTGGACTATGGGCCAACCTATCGAAAAATGCAGGAAATAATTCTTCATATATTATGTATGCAATCAAATTTTATTGCGTTATTTTCATTCGTCAACTTGGTATCAAAATAGCAATGCAGACGCTTGAATTGGGTAAGCTGTGATGAAATAAATTTGAAAAGTTTTTTTATCAATACATGGTTTTAGAGCGTATAGGCCCTTTTTTAAGCTACAGCCTAAATTAATAAAACAGGAATCAATCAAAGTTGGGTATTTCATGTATTGTGTTACTTGAACACATAAATAGAAAAGAAACTGCTGTTGTGCACTCCTAAAACAATTTCTATACTTGATTCGTTACCAACATACCACTGGTTATCTCTGAACTACAGAATTCGAGTAAACACATGAATTTTAATATATTGCTTACTCTATAAATATAATAATCCAACTGTAAACCATACATACTTTCTACAAAGTATAGGAACGGTTTATTTAAGTAACAAATGGAAAATTCACAGAATTCTAAGTATTATATTGCTGATGCTTATCGCGTAATTTCATAGCAAAATTAAATAAGGGTCAGTTTCACCAACGAAGTTTAACTTTGCCACAAAGCGAGATTAGTACAACTCGATGAAGAGTTAAACATGAGTTTAAGTTAGAGGTGCGTTCCACCAACAACACAGCGAGTTTCAGTTATCAGAGATTAGTTAAACTTGGCTGCACGATGGGTTGTGTGAGCTGAGTTGCCTTAATTGTGTCGGAAATACCCGAACATTTGTCGGATATTGCCGAATGTGTGTTTGTGAATGATATAATTTGGAAACTTTGTTACAACGTTCTTTAGTGGAAGGAGGGAGTGTTTGCATCATACTATCTAGGGGTGCGATACAACTATTGGACTGATTGTTTTGACAAGCGGAAATGTATTTGGAAGTCTTTATCATCATACTCATCAAAATTATGATTTTTTTTCTCTAATCCGACGACACAGATACAGCGGAATAAAGTCTTCATCGTCTGTATTGTCTTCAAATACCAAATTATACAGTGCTCGCATCATTTTATTATGAACTTAAGCGAGATTAGTGACGTTACCCGGCCAAAATCGAGCAGATAAAATTTAATCTCGCTTAAGACGAGAAAGACGAGTTTAACTGCTTGGTGAAACCCAAAACATGTATAATCGAGATTAGTGATGTTACCCGGCCAAAATCGAGCAGTTAAATTTAATCTCGCTTAAGACGAGAAAATCGAGTTTAACTGCTTGGTGAAACCCAAAACATGTATAATCGAGATTAAGTACCGAGTAATCTAGATTAAATCGCTTAAACTTTGTTGGCGAAATCGGTCCCAAGTGTTTAATTTCACACATACGTAATTAAGACACAAGGTAGTTTTTAACCGATCTAAAAGTTGGACAGTGTCATGAAATAATAAAGCATACCTATTTGAAAGTAAAATACAGATATCAAATATTAATAGATTTTTCATAAAGAATTTTCGCTGTTGAACGTTTTGTTAGTCATACAATGTAGTTTTTTTTTATTGAAGTGTGATCGTCTAGAAATTAAATTTATTCCTTAACGCCACGCCTGGTAGTTTTACAGTGATTTCTTAAATATATTTTTTAAGCAAGGTAATGATCGTATCGATGAATCCCTACACTTTTTGTTACAATTATATCATAATTTGTACTAATTTTTTTGTATCAATAAACTTCACAGGTTTTCAGAATTTTTTTACCCAATGTATTATAAATTTTTTTATGAAAACACGCTTAAATAAAGCAAAATTATTTTTTGCGAACGAACGGTACTTTATTTGCACCGTATGGGTGCTCGTAGTCTTGAATTTTTTCAATGTTTTCAGTTTAGGAAGTTTGGAGTTTTTTGCACCAATATGAAAATAATTGCCTATCACGGCCTAAACAAAACCGCTTCACACTATGGGGTCTTTAAGGCTGTAGACAGACACTGGACTTGCTTGCCAGGCCAGAAAGCCAATGGTTAAAAACCAAATCATTGAGAGTAGTGGAGGTATGTTACTGTTACACGTGTGATCTTTCTTTTAATTTTTTGACTTAGATAACTGAAGTAAACATCTGTTTTTAAAATCCTTTAATACCTCTGTTAAAATAAATAAATAGCGAAATGCAGTTAACCGTTGTTTAATGAATCAACTAAACGTGAATCGCACATTACATTATCATCTACAAGGATATACACATCAGACTATGTAGCTACTTTTTTAAAAAATTGAGTATGCTTGTTATAAACATGATTTTCATGGCTGCGAAAATTGAGAAAATGGCTTTCTCGGACTGCAGTGCATGTGTGTGGAAAATTACCAACCGGATTCGGAAAATACAAATACAGGAACACGCGTTGAGTTTCACACCATACTTCCCACGAACAAAATTATGTAATGACATCTTAAAACCTCACAGTTAAAGAATAATAATAAATCACTGCTTGTAAGTTAAGTAACTTGTGCGTTATAAGTGATATTGCATTTATAAAACCTTAGAGCTCTATCGAATTTTGCCTCACACATACAAACGTAGGGGATTTAGGAAGACACTTTAACGATACGTTTCAATTATTGTTACTGCATTTAAGTACAAGTCTCCCCCAGTAGGTACTTCAGGAACGAAGGAATTTTACGATAAAAAAAAATCCAAGAGGGAATACACAATTTTCCAAGAAAATCTGCGTGTCAGATTCGTTTTCGTAAAAAAAAAAAGTTGTTACGTACAGAAGACAGCAAATGGTACTATTGCTAATATTTATTCAGCATTTTTGTCTACTATTATCTTTATACCTGCTATGTTTTCACAACCCAGAACTGAAATCCTTAAATATATTTTATTTTAATTTTTTTATCAAAGGCTTATTTCCAATCAGACACTGAAATGAATTGGCTTTTCGTGCTGGTTAGTTTCCAGAATTTATTTTTAAGTCAGGCAATATTTTAATTAAAAAACAATACTATCAGCTCTTTCTGATTGTTTACATTAATAAACCAATGTGGTAATGTGAGTTACTTTGTCATTATATATTTTCCTTTGTATTTTTATAGCTGTACTAATGCTAATAACACAGAAAATAGTTTCATTTGTGATGTTTCGACCATGCTATATTAAGCTGGGGAAACGATATTTATTTGTTTTATTTTTAATCACTGAACGTCTGTATTTATGTTTATAACCTACGCGACAATCATCCGATTGCGCGAAACTTTGACGAGTTCTTGCTCGTACTTCGGCGAAACTTTCTGACTGAAGAAAAAAATATATATACTGTATGATGGAGGGGAGGCCTAGGAGGCACACTACGGTATACAAAAATTTAGTGAATTTTTTTCGATGTGTTTCTAAAACAGTCATTAATAACCCTTAAAACAAGGTTGCACCATTGAGTATTTTAAAAAATCGTAAACCTCGCGAACGAATTCGTGGGCAATAGCTAGGTTTAGGGTAATTACACACACACACAGACACACACACACAGACACACACACACACACACACACACACACATATATATATATATATATATATATATATATATAATATATATATACACACACACATCTACATTAAATTTTCTACAATAATTATATCCTAAATGTATATGAAAACACACGTATAATTTCAATTTAAAAACAATGAACTAAATAATACTAGCAATTTAGATACTCAATTTACTGACTGAAATAATTTTATTTAGCCATTTTGTCTTATGCTTATATTGGTGTTTATCTTGCAATCAATTAGACTCCAGTTTTATTTAACCATAACATGAAACTTAAATTATTTAAATTTGAATTTGTGCCGTTAAAATCTAATTCCGATAACCGAAATAAGTTTAACTATACGAAATTATAGTCCTGATACATTAAGTGGTCAATGACGTACGTTAAAAAAATTTCAAAGTTTCTATTTTTAATGCTCATGCTTTTCTTTACTTATAACTTTCCATAAAGTAAGAACATTTAATAATAGTCCACCATTTAAATATTTAGTATGGCGTATAACTTTTTCACGTGCCCTAAACTTCATTAAGAGAAAATATTGTATATCGTTGATTGAAAATTATGTATTCACAAATTATACATGCCCACAAAAGCTGGCGAGATGAGTGCATTATGTAGTTGCTTGTCCAAAGCTAAGTTGTTTGATAACCAACCACGACTCTCCTAACTTAAAGTTTTGCGCAATATTTCTGCGTAAAAACTCGGCGAATGTTGCGAATACGTTATTCCAACGCGCGTTTCTGCCACTGACAGTTGTAATTATTATTGCAAGGAGGTAATGCGATGTACATGAAACTGATAAAGCCTACCAACCTTAATTTTAGAAAGGTCAAAAAAATTATTCAAAAATGCATCCCACCAAACAATAATTAAAAAATTGTTATAATTAAATATGAACCACAGTAACATGATTCGTTGTTTTTAACTTTTACCGGTTACAAATGTTGTTAGAACTTTAAATTGGCCGTCTGGTCTGATCACGTATCTTGCACGTTCATTGTCCATAAGTGCAGAAACATTAAGGGCACGGTCAACACTAAAATTTACAACACAGTTTTTTTTTTATTTGCACCAGATATTTTTTTCTTGTTTCATACATAAAATGTGACTAAATTTTGCTCTTAGATATCTTTTTATCTCGCATAGTTTTGCGTAATGACTCGTTAAAGCGAAAATGTGCATGTATCCGTTTTAAAGACGACGCTAAAACCAAGTCACTTACCAAAATGAAAAAATTCTCAGTGAATAACGATGTTGTAGGCTACAAGTCAGCTGTGTTAAACCACAAAATAAAACATTTTAATATTTAATAAAAATTATTGAATTTTTAAAATTTGTATCTTAAATTTTAGCATTTTTATTTAATTACAAAGTTTTTTATTATTTGTTTTATGTACGTGAAATTGTAACCTGCAACATTTTTATCTACAGTGAATTTTTTCGGATTGGTGTAATTGTTGATTTAAGTGTAGTCCTTAAATAGGAAACATGCAAATTTTGACTTGAAGCCATTACGCGAAAATTATTTGACATGAAAACATTTCATAAGAGCAAAACATAGTCACACTTAGTGTTTAAATTAAGAAAAAAATACCTGGTACAAACATAAAACATAAACATGGTGATGAAAATTGCTGTAGATCTTTCCCTTAAGGACGATACAGCACACAAATGACACTTCACCCTAGCCTCTAGATCCAAGTCCATGAACTGGTGTGCAGTCTTCTTGCCAACTCGCCTCTATGAGATATTCAGTGGTGACCCTGCCAATTTACGACGTTATATTTACGGTGATGGATTATTGTACTCACTACACGTGTATATACCCATTTCATGGTCATTAAAAATTTTTTGACGCACCTAAACGTAGCGAAGAAGTGTGCTCTTGTGGTCATTTTTAAGTATAAAAATTTTTGGCGCAGGATGTTCTAAAAGGTATACGCGTGATGACCATGAAATGGATATACACAAGTGTAACGTTCTTTGAACGCTATTCTTAAGAGGGCGTGGTACATAATTCAACGCTAAAAGCATTAATATATAACTGTAGGTTTCTTGAAGCCAATTTGAGAAATTTAAACAAAAGCAATCCTAGACAATCGTTTTAGCCAACGTTTTAAACGAAATTGTTTCCACTGTTACGAATTTCTGAGGCACAATCTCTGACGCCGGAACCTCGTGCATTTACTACGGAGCAAGAGATCACGCGTAACGAATGAGTAATTCTGGATAAATATTTACTCGTAAAGTTGGCAAATACCATTATCCGGGATTGTCATTGAGTATTTTTTCCATATTGGCTTCGGAAAAAGCGTAGAAATCAATTGATGTGTTCAGCGTTTATTTATCTACCACGCACTCTTAAGCAGACATTAATAATCCTCGTTGAGCAGTTTTCGTGAATTTCTGGTTAGTTTACTTTTTTGTCGAAACCGTATAATTTCTTGTTTTGAAAAAACAAAGGACGATTTTATACAAAACTGCTTGACACATTTTTGATATCAGCTCTCGTTTAAGGTAAAAAATATTTTTTATCGCAAAATCATGGCCCAGACCGCCAAGCGGTGTGAGGAGCTTTGAAAGTTACCAAATAATTCTAAAAATACTCAACTCACATGACTATGTCTGCTAAGAGGGTGGATTTCATAGCACATCAAACGTGTGTACGCCCATTTCATGTTTACCACTACTTATGAACGTATACTTGTAAGCTGCCGAAAATGGCGAGAATGGTTCTGTTTGTGGTTATTTTTTAGTACGTAAATCTTGGTTCTGAATGTTTTAAAAGGTATAGACGTGTACAATACACCTTGATCTTTCATATTACGTCATATAATAATAGGATCAACACTGAATGTCCAATAGAGGCGCGTTGACGGTGAGAAGACTGCACTCCAGTTCAGTGACTTGCACCTAGAGGCCAGAGAGAGGCGTGACGCGCGTACAGTCTCGCCCTTATCGCTTCCTCACGTCTATGCCTCGGACAGGCAAAACACGTTCACCCGGGCGGCTGCCTCAACGTGTTGCTGCTATGTATCTCATTGACGTGTACCTACCAATTCCCCTTATTCCAAGGAAGGTCATATATGGGTAGAGGCACAAGTATTTCGCGTATTCATCTAGCAACAGCCTAGACTTCTCAGACCTATACACGCACTGGCCATAAGTGAAATATATATTGGCTTCTAGCCGTAACACGTGTTATCTCCACGACTTGTTTCCTTATTTATCACTGGCTTGCAGTCGTCAAAGATGTGTTGAAACAGCCATCGACTAGTCACAGAAGGAGTAGTGGAGTATACATTATTGTCATTCACCTTGACCTAGAATCAAAACGCGAAATAATCGTGCATCTATACATAGGTAATATGGTGACTTCGAGTCTAGTAAGAGACAGCAATGCAAACAATCCTGTGCCCATGCTTAGAAATGAATTCACTGCTAGATGATGATAGCTAGACTTGATGACTTTTGTTGAATGGAATTGTGTAACATTGTGTTTCAATGCCTCACGTTCACACCTGCAGCTGTTGTACGTAATTATTGGCTGTGTGCATTCGTGTAGAGTCGTCACTCATTTGACTGTGACAATTATAATTACGTCACAGCCACACCACACGTCTACGACAGCGGGTGGATGCCAAAATCGTTTAGTGTTAAAATACAGCCATTCACTGACATTGAAGCAAAGCTGCAGATGTGCACATGAGGAACTGAAACTAAATGTTGCATAATTCTTTTCACAAAAAATCACTGCCTCTAATGATAGCTACAGGCCGGAATAATTGGCGGGTTCGGTGACTTATAGGCTAGCCTCCAAGAGTATATGTAAACTGAAGCAGACACCAGATGTTTATTAGCTGCTCGCTGACAGTGAACTGGGCCTGTATTTAGTTACTGTTTTATGATTGGCTCAGCTACTGCCAAGAAGTGTCGAGTAAGTCAACGGCCAATTGCGAACTTGATGCAGACCTACCCTATAGTCGCTGGAATTCTAGCTTGTTCCTAAAAGAAAACACGAATTTTTCAGGTATCTAATGATAGCGCATCACCCTGACGAAAAATGTACACAAAGTATTTTTGTCTGAGAATTGCCAAGACTTCAGTACTTGGTTTTGCAGAGTTGAAATATGAAGTGATGATATGCTAGTAAATACTTAACAGCCAAGTTTTTCCAACGATTGTGATATGAGGCGAGAATTAACCAGCGTCGGAATGAAGGGTAGGGGGGCAAAAGATCCCCCGAGATATCCCGCCGGCCAATAGCATCCTCCGGCACGATTGACATACGCAAGATCCAGACCAACATGACCAAGAATCGAAACGGTAACAACTTAATGGGAGTCGAGCGCCCTAGCCTCTGCACCAACTG
This sequence comes from Medauroidea extradentata, assembly GCA_003012365.1. NCBI lineage: Eukaryota > Metazoa > Arthropoda > Insecta > Phasmatodea > Phasmatidae > Medauroidea > Medauroidea extradentata. Next base: position 32,512 of record PNEQ01024017.1, on the reverse strand, counting down.
TGGCTCCAGGTTGTAAACGGGAGCTATATCCTTGGAAAATATGTATTTGCTGTTAATTTTCTCATATTATTTTCAATGGTTTCTGTTAATAATGTTTAGTTCCGCTCTAGGCTAAAGTTTCATGCTAAATTCTTATATAAAATGTATATTTCCAGACGTCGCCGTTCATCATCACTGGTCTATGGCCTCAGCGCGAGGGTAGTACAAGCCCCTTAAGGGGGGCTCTTGTCCACCCAGTTGTCATGCATTAGAAAATGGAGAGAAGGAGAAGGCTAACCCCCCTCCCCTCTCCTACCCTTTCATAGTATGCGGTGTATCGGCTCCACCGTCTTAACCAGCGAGCAACCGAAGCAGCCCATGTAACCATGTATTTCCAGACGTCATTTTAGTAACAATCGTTACTATAATAGTAATTAAATTGAATTTCATTCGAATCACGACTGCATAAGTTATTAAATAGAACATACACCACATAAATGGTGAGTATAGATGATGGTTTACCACGAGAAAACTTGACTGTTTGCTGAGCTTCAACGTACGTTCAGCTTATGAGAAGATAACTGGCTTTCGCTTGTACGAGGAGCTGTTGCCTTATTTGTCTAAGCCAATAAGAATCCCGCTTTTGTAATATTTAGAGACCGGAAAAATTCTCGGGTTCACTGACCTGTAGCTCAGCCTACAAGCATGCATCATCTGTTTGTTGGCTGCTCATTGACAGTAACATGGGCCTGAATTTAGCTTCGTTGTTATTATTGGCTCATTGACTTCAAGGTGGTTTCAAATAAGTCAACGGCCATTTGTAAAGGTAGCACGAACTTACAGTTGCTGAAATTCTAGCTTTTGCCTGAAAGTGAGGTTAATTCTACTACAGGTTAGAAAGAAAATACGTTTTCTTATGGGAGAACTTGGTACAGGGAACATTTCTGCCACTAGTTTCGCTTCGATCGCTAAGAGACCAGATAAATACGAAACCGTATTAAAATTAAATTTAAATGAACTTGGAAATTATATTTGTCATTTAATTTAATTTTCAAGTGAAAAGAAACCAATTTCGCCTTTTAAACTGTCAACTTAATGAAACTTAAAATTCAGGAAAGCTCTGTGATTGGTCAGTTTGGTGCATTAGCGATACCAGCGCTCAAGTGGCAGAAATTTTCTTTGTGCCAAACTTATAACATTGATCTTTCTAACCTGTAGTAGAATTAACCTTACTGAAAGACAACACCAATTTTTCAGATCTCTAGTAAATGTTGAATGCCTGTTATTGGCCTGCAGACAACTACGGAGTGTCAGACGTGTGTCACTAGAGACAGGAAATTTTTGCGAAAAAAAAATTTGCAGCACTTTGTTTCAGTGCCTTACGTGCGAACCTGCCTCTCTGCTTTGTGGCCAGTGATTGGATGCCGTAACACCCAACGTGTGGAGGTTAAACCCGCAAATCACAGACGTGACGTGTGGCAGTTATCCGTGTACTGATTGGCACAGTCAAATGAATAACGACTCTGCACAAAAATACTCTGTCAATACCCATGAAGTTGAGCTTCAGGTGTGCACGTAAGACACTGAAACAAAGTGGGGCAAAAATCGTTTTACCAAAAATTCCCGTCATTATGTATCACCCAATCACAGGTGTTGCGAGAAACTATAATGTTTTCAAGGGTGCGTTGGCGCAATTAATTTTCGCGTTCTACCATCATCTCTAATGATTAATTTTCAGTCCGGAGGCTAGTTTGATTTCCAGGAGGAACCCCTGGTGCAACTAGGAGAGAATTTTACCACGGTGGTACACCACACTGAAAAAAAGATACTTATTGGTCACTGTAAAATGGTTTGTCGTTATGAACCGTACCAAATTTTTTTTAAGTAACCACAAAAAATTTTGCTATCCACAATAAATTTTTGCAGTTACTACAGAAAAGTTATGTAAGCACTACCAAATTATTTCGTGAAATCCATAGTGACAAAACATTTTGTAGACACGACAAAACCGTTTTTCCTGTGCATTTCCGCAGGATGGGCATCAGGGGCCAACACAACATCCAATCCTTACCCAGGGATGGAACTGTATATTTCCCTCCCGAACAGGGAACCGAACCCGTGAAACTTGGCCCACTTGCCAGGAGGTGTAACCACTGACCCTAGCTGTCGTACATGATACACACACAGCCAGGTATATAATGACTCGTTTCAATACGATTGTTAGAATCCCGGAAATTTCGAGGATTTAATTGAGCAGAGGTTAGATTTATAAGTCATGTACGTGTTGGAAACTTTTTCGATCGGTTCATTGTTAGAGACATGCAAAATTCGCGTTTTTTTCTGACAGCTGACTAGACTCTCGCTGACCGATATTGTCGTTACTTGCCGCGGAGAATGCTTTCATGGTAGAGATACCAATCTCTGTAAAGACGTAACACACGTTAATGACAACACATAAAAGTTCGTGGCCAATTGAATAGCAGGTTATGCTCTGTTATGTACAGGAAAGTGAAGTTTAGTCTGCTACCAAATGACAACACGAATTTTGCATGTCTCTAGTCATTGATTATTAACCGTGACTTTGAGGACAACCAACCAATGGCGGACATGCATAGAAACCCTTATGGACTCCCGCGCTACATCGTCAAATGTTGAAATGCCCACTCACTGGAGCAGCTGAGGACAGAGAGTACACAGGACTGTGGAATTCTGCCTGCTGGTTGTTGAACCAGCGAAATATCCGGGACTCTAATGATCGTTACTTCGTTCGCAGCTGCAGTACACATGGATGGTGTAGTCATCTAATAACTCTTTTACGGCTGCGAATGGCCGGAGGTTTTTGTTCGTTAGAGAGGGGCCATCAAAGCTATCAAACGCAATAATCACCTTCGCTCACTCGCATGACGAACTAGTTGCTAGTTTAATTTCACACATTACGCCAAACTGGCTGTCATTAAAGCGCTGAGATTCTCGGAATGAACTGTGTCAACAATGTGCGTACGTAATGAGAGTCTGTGAAAGCGACAGTCTGTGAGTGCGTCACAAATTCGATCATCTCCTGGTACATATTATGATAACTTCCACAGTATTGTTCTGGATGCTAAAACACGTGTGAGCTGAACAACTGGTAACAAACACCGGTTATGAATAGTAAAGAAAATTCAGTCACAAAATGTTTGTAAAGAAACGTAGGATATACTATGGAACGCAGTATTTCGGTGAATATGTTGCATCTGCACAAAATTTAAAAAGACTAACAAAATTACTATGAAAACAGTCTTTTTTTTTGCCAGGTTGGTGTAGTCTGTAGACCATGCCTATAAACATAGGGAACTTAGTTCGAAACCCGATTGGGTGAAGCGGATAATTTGCGCGTGAAAAATAGAGGTAACACTACTGTTGAGGTTTTCCGGGAATGTTTTCTTTCTCATGCCCTTGTAATCCGTCACTTCACCCCTTTTCATCTTGTTTCATTCAATATTTTAAGGCCACCTGGGTGACCGGCGTATATATAGGGAAGATCACAAATCCACCAAAGCTTTCTGTCATCTATAGCAATGCTGCTTTAGACGAAATATAACGTAGATTTTCATTTCATCAACAAATCGTTCTCGCTTCTGATTGGACTAATCCATAATTAACTTTAACAAATACCGTTGGATTATTAAGGATGTTTGAAAAATAAATAATATTTTTGTATTTGCTGCAATAAGCTCAACCTATACACTTTAAAAAATACGTCGTTTCCTACAAATAATAGAAATAATGTTTCATTATTTACGTGCAAGTGCATGTCAAAGCAAGGTGTGCAAGAACAATGCTGACGGTCTATCTCTATGTATGATCAAATTGAAAGGCGCCATATGGCAGCCCATAACATGAAATGTCCTGTATCAATGATTTAAACAACAAATATTTACTAACATCCCCCCCCCCTCTTTTTCCATCGCTAAACTAAAGTGCACAATTCCCTATCTTCGCCTTCAATATGTCAGCTTTCAATTTGGTCTAAAAAAAAAAAGAGCAGCGAAACAGTCTAGTTCTTAGATAAAGTCTTTGCGCCGAAGTTGTGATTTTTCTGTAAACTATTCGTAGAAATAGTAGACAAGATACAAAAGTTCATATTTGATGTTTTCGTTGGATTGTTGTCTGATACAGGGACAGGACGTAGCATCCGTAGAAGAGCACAAAAATACACACTACAACACTACAACTTCCATCAAGCATTGTGTCTGGTCTCACGAACAACCAATACTGCTGCACACCTGTGTGGCATGGACTTAATTAAATCATAATTGTTAATTCGTCACTTACATGTTCCATTCGATTTATTCTGGTGGGAAATCAAATCATGGAAGACGCTCAATACTCTCGTAGTCCAGCAGTTCGTCCACCAAACCAACTCTTTCCTGATAAGTTATGGATAGAGGTACGTAAATTTCGCAAATACATTCCAGGTCAGGTTGAACGCCAAAAATATATACTTCATAATCACGTGTGTGATTAGCTGGCGGCTGTCACGAAACGCATTTGACTGCTACAAGCCAGCAGAAAATAAGGAAATGATTCATAGAGCTATCACTTGTAATGTTGTAAGCCAATGAATAATCTACTGTATCCAGAGCGTGTACAGGACTGACCAATCTAGGCTACTGCCAGATGAATCCGCGAAATTGACGTACCTCTAGGTATGGAAAAGAGTATTTCACAGTTTACTAGGCGCAATGCATGACTCTACACGCAATATACCGAGCGAAGTGGCGCAACGATAACACGTTGGACTCGCATTCAAGAGGACCCGAAGTTCGATTCCCAACTCCGGCCATCCTGACTTCGGCTTGCCACGGTTTCTGTAAATCGTTCCAGGGTAAGGTTCTTATCTAAGGTGGCTGCGTTAGTATGTGTGAGGCACAAAATCGATAACGCGCTAAGGGCGTCGTCAGCCGGCGTGTATAACGCAGTATCGTCTCAACGCGCCTGCCACGCAACTGGCGTGCGGACCTTTACTATTAATCATTTTCCTACGGGACTTTCAGCGGTGACCATGTCAATTTATTTGTGGAAACTATTGTTTTAAGTCTAACGCATGCTTCAGTCGTAGCGTTTTTCGAATCCGGCCGATATATTTCTAGATACGGAAGTCTGAAAAGGCCGTTTTTAGCATTTCTGAGGGGCCTAAAAATAATGTTTCTAATAAGCTATATTAATTTTTAAACTTATAGAAACCGTGTAATGCGCATTGAGTAGTTTCTTCAAAAAATGATTAATCACTAGAGACCAGAAATAGTCACGTTTTCTATTGGCCCCAAGCTAGAATTCCAGCAACTGTTAGTCCATGCCACTTTTTCAATTGGCACGTGACTTATTTGACACTTCATGGAAGTCGCTTAGCCAATAGTACAGAAGCAACTAAATACAGGCCCATATCACTGCGTCATCGAGCAGCCAGTGAGCAGATAACGTCTGCTTGAATACACACATGTTCTTGGAGGCTAACCTACATGTCAGTGAACACGCGAATTGTTCCTGTCTCTGTTAATCGCAACACGCTGCAAAGCGTTTATAGGAACCGTAATGTTGGGATGGTTCCTTAAAAAACGCCGTGGCCGACTCCTCTCTCAGATCCTGTCACAATACCAAGTTGTGTGTCACAGTCTCTAATGACCTCGCTGTCACCGAGACGTAAAGCTAACTTACATTTACCTTACACACCGTATAAGTATTGAAAGGAACATTTCGATAGTTCAGTTGAACATGTTAGAATCCACTGTGAGCAATCAGCCCAAAACATTTGTCCAACAGCTGCAACTTACTGTAACAGCAGACACTGAACGAATAGTGATGAGTAGGGGGCGCTTGATTATGCATGACGGGTCACTGAAATCAGGAAATTTTCCTTTCTGTACTCATGAGATCGAAATACACACTTTGTGATACGCACAAATAAAAATGACTGCAGTCATTCGGAAACCGTATAATTCACCCCCAAAATAAGGCCGGCGGGTCAAAACTTGTTTTGAACAGTGTGTAAAGAATTGTTTGTAAACTCTTTTTGTGCATGTTCGTTTGACCTTTGACGCATTCATTTGAGTGATGCTGGTCGCTCCGCTTGTTGTCCTAATTACCCACATCAGAACGAGGTCTAACGAGATTGGACGCGCGGACCCAACCACTTCCCTGCGCTGTTCCGCTATTACGGATGCAGGTCGCGGATTTTCGCCGGGCGGTTGTTTCGCGGGTGGCTTCACGACCAAACCGACTGCGGCAATAACATCCCCTCGTGTGGTGGTGAACCCTCAACCGCCACCCCTCCCCCGGGCTCTTCCGCCGTCAACCACCTCACCCACCGTACAAATCCAACCCGGTACTTCATCATCGACGAGCTCTTCAACTAGCTCAGCGGCTCCGCGAGTGTCGACGGCCATCCACGAGTGTCGACGCCCACCCGCGCGAATGACGCCACTCAAACAAGCGCGCACAATGGACACAAGCTGAGTCCACCCCAACACTCAAGGTCACAGGGTAGCGCAGGCTGTGAGACCACGTCATCAGGTATTAGCAGGTTGCAGCATCTCGTAGACAGTCTCGCTTCGGTTTTAACTTTTTTTTTTAGTCGGCTCAGTAATTCATAATTAAAATTTTTCACTTGACATGCTGGGACAGGACTATAACATTGCATTTAGTTGTTCATTTACTTATTTATTTGGTCGCAAACAGCAAACCGATTTGACGTACACGGGGTAAAATAGGCAGGATTCGGCCAAGGCATGAACTGACACAGTGTTTGTCTGGAGTGATTTAGGAAATCCATGTCAGACGATTCCGTCTCTATTTTTAAGTTTTCTGCCTACCCGACGCAGTATATTTCTGAATGTTTACTTAACTTATTTGAAGAAGATGAGAGGAACTATTTAATTCGTTGCTGCTGTTTCACGCATGGAAGAACATCAACTTCGACCCTGAAACTGTAGCTAAATTTGTAAAATTCAACTAAATTTCAGCTACCATTTTAACGAAAGTTTACGACGCTCGACACGACCAACTGCATCCTCAGCACATCTTCAACTGAAACGAGAGCAGCCAGATTTTCCCCGTCTACGCCAGTTTGTTGCTATGACGTCAACTACGCCTTCATTGGACTTCGACAGTCACATGTGTTGGTTCTTGTCGAGAGCATTCTGTAATTATGTTTTTATGTGGTTGGAAAAACTATTTTTGACAGCGCCACCGTAGTAAAGAGGGCTTTGCTGTTCTTGCATAATATAATTATAACTATATTATGATTGGACGATTTAAATTGAGTGATGGTAGATTTTTTTGCTATAAATAGGTGTCCGTTTGATCTGAGAAGTATACTCGGATTCCTGGGGCGTCGTGCTGGATCTCTTCATAGAAGTTAAGTAGATGTATGTTTGAAATTGGTAATTTTTGTGTGCATATGTACACTTGATTCGTGTAGGGTTGAAACCTTTGAGCATTTGATATATTTAAACAAACTAAATTTATATTTTTGTATGAATATTGTACAATATCAGTACGTTTTATTAAGCATGCATCCTGGATTATTTAATTAACATTGTTTTTTATATAAAGGTCATAATTAAAAATTGGTGCTAGATTTTGGAATTTTGTTGAAAGCATGCAATGTAATCTGTAAACGAATATATATTAGATAATTTTTCGGCATGAGTTAAAATTGCAATTACATTGCAAGGCTGCTAAGTCTGGAGTTCTAGATAGGGTATTATTTCCCTGCAGTAAACTGTTGTGTCATAACGTGCAATATTTTATTAAATAAATATAATTTATATATTTTTTACTAAATTGTGTGATACTCTTTCTAAAGTAGCCTACGTAGAATTTTGTACTTAATATTTGGAAACATATTTTTGGTAAATGGAAACGGCTTTCAAGTTTGCACTTTACTTATTCTATTTAAATCAAAATATTTCCTATAAGATCTTTTTCATGAGGATCTGTGATCACTAGGCGACGATCAGTGGTACGCGCTGTATCCTGGAGGTGTCTTGAGGAAAAGGGGTTTTCTCGGGGGCTTCCTCGGGTACCACCAGGGGGCGTTAGATCTGGAAAATTTAAATATGGAGAGTTGAAGCTGGGGAAAGAACCCAGGTCCTCTCGTTTGTGAGGCGAGTGTTTTACTATTGCTCCACCACGTTCGGTTTAAATTAAAGAAAACCAATACAGTCAGTATGGTTCACTGTTGTAGAGTTCTGTTTTAGTTTTTTTTTTAACATAGTAGCCATTAAAATGAGTTGTTGTGAAACCATACTATCGCTAACTGCATGAAGTCTCTGTGACGTGGGGTTCAAGAAATAATCTTAAGTCCAACAACATTGCTACTATGGCATTTCTTATTTATTAAATCCTGCAATTACCCAACTTGAACCTGCCCAACATCATTACATCACCTATAGTTGCATGTGTACGTACATAAATCAACAGTTGATTTACCAATTTTACCTTCATATACTTACGACCAAGCATAGCATTAGCTTTATTGGAATTAATTACAGCAGTGTTAGACTGACCACTTACATAACCAATAAAAGGTGTTCATTTTATTAAATATCTTAATGGGATAATTTTAAGGTATGTATTAAGGTTTTCGCATAACTTGCAAATTTCTAAGAAAACTAAATTCCAAACGACCGCTACCAGATTTAAGAGTAAAATTTTATGAACTAAATATAAAACGAATGGAATAAATCTACTACTTTATTCCACACTCGTAACCTGTGCACACAAATCAGTTCCTTCTTTGGTACAATATTCCTCAAGGCCAAATATATTTCTGAATGACATTCTTCTTGGATATATTTTCCCCCTGTATATTGTATTCATCCTTATAGGTGTTGGTGCAGGGACCACGGGTGCTGATGTATCAGCTATTGGGTGTATATTCCTCATATGGTCTGTCCTCATTTTTAAACCAGATGTATTAACATATTGTTCCACAACATTTTCTTAATATTTATGACAGGATACCTTCAGAAAAGTACTGACGAAAGTAACCTCCTGAGAAGTCAGCAATTTCTTTGTTTCCATTTATCACACCTACTTTCAATCTAATGCTGTGCTGAGTATAAAAACCTTTAAGTACTGCCGAAGAAAAGGGAAAAATCCATATTTCCATACTCATGCGCAATTAGTCCGCGCTATAGCAGAATTAAAAAATGTTGATAAAAAAAAAAGAAATATCTGATTTGATACATTTCATTAATGTAATCCAGTATACATATAGTGGCCTCGGTGGAGAAACTCACTTATTCAGCTTTTGCCTGATTTTGAAAACGACAATTGGTGACTGGTCTGTATGAGAATGAAATAACTGAGTCAGTTTTCCCTCTGTTTATCGTTTTGACGATAAAGCAATAACTTTATAAATGTTGAAAATTTACGAAGTGAATTTTCTCCACTGAGCCCACGATATATGTATAAAGTCCCACTGCTAAACAGTGCACTCAGTTATTCAAAGAGTAATAATATTTCAAAAACCATATTTGACAGAGTTAATCGGAAACGGCATATATATATATATATATATATATATATATATATATATATAAATATAAACATATATATATACGTGTGTGTGTAAGTATATATATATATATATATATATATATATGTATATTAAAACATTCAAATGAATAGTTCCATTCTCTACGCTGTCTACGTTTCAGCTGGAAATTCATGTCAAATGCACTACATTTTTTTGCGATGTATATTTTCTTAACTTTGTTGACTTCTTTTCATTAATTGATGTGTCAAACATATACTATAGAATAACCTTTGTGCGTTTTTCTTATGCTTATTTAATAAATAGGTAAATACTATTGTTTGTTTTTAATTCGAATTGCTATTGCTTTATTTAGTAAACAGCAACTTCGATAGGTCTGTAATTTTGAAATGTATACATTTAAACCTGTGACCTCTCCCTGTGTTTGGCCAGGCTTGGTCGTTTGTTTACTGTTCTTTAATCGAAGAGAAGAAATTGAGATCTAAAATTAAAAATACATAAAGTAAGTGAATTTTTATATTACATATTTATTATTTTTTCTAAGTTTATTTCCCTATGTGAATTAAGTGTAATATTCCTAATTTAATGATGTTTTTAGAAAATCGGAAATTATGCTCGCTCATAGTACAACAGTCTGTTACATTAACACTCCAAGTAACTATGTTTAAAATATTGGCATTAAAGGCGTCTTTATTGTACTTCAAATGTAATTACTGACGCCCAAAAACGAAAAGAAAATTGAATTTTCTTCTGCACATACAAAAAATTCAATTTTTTGTGGGCTCTGCTAAAAAGAATTAAGTTCCTGGGCTTAACTGATTTTGCACACTTAAGATTTTTGGACTTAGTACATTTTAGCACTGACCAAATCAATTAATGTCTTGTATGACAACGTAAACTTTGTTAAATCGTTGTGCAGCAGTTCATTACAAGTTCAGAGGCAAACCAAATGCATTCAAATTTTTAATGTAAAATTTTCATTTGATTTGACCTCTGCCGTAATGACTTGTGTCGAACAAAAGAAAAATAATTGTATAGCTTTATTTCCCTCCCTCTTTCTCTCACAACAATTTTTTATGTCTCGCTGTTCCCATAGTATGAACATTTTTAATGTCCCGAGGCTGCCAGCCGCGTGGTGAACCGCTGCACCTCTCCGTCACGGAATTCAAGCGAAGAGAAGGATAAAGGTAGGAGGGAGAGAGAGGGAGAGGGCTACGAAGTGGCGGGGCGACAAGGAAGGAGAGAGAGAGATGGATACTCAATCAGGGAAGTGGCAGCGAACCAGGACTTGCCCGTCGACCTCCCCCTCTCCCTCTCCGACACCCCAGCCCAGTTTGCGAAGCAATCACACATCCACGCCCCAACAACCGTTCGAGATAATTGAATTGCGGCGAACGACACGCCGTTTTGGCACTCGGAGCGCATTCCGCCCCCGCGGGAAGGAAGCGGGGTAGTCGGCGAGACAGTGCTCGCGCGGGGAAGACATCAAACGACCCAGCGATCTTGGATTAACGCAGCCACGACGCCCGCGTACCCACCCAAGTCGGGTAAGGAAACCAGCTATCACTTACCATGGATTGAAGCACTTGTCTCCCCCATCAGGTCTGAGACTTAACCAATTACGAAAATTACCTGCGTTTACTCACTGAATACTAAAGAAAAGAAATACGTAGATGCTACTAAAATGTAAGTATAAAACGTAAAATACGTATTCGTCTGCATTGTACAGCAGCAGAAAACATTTTCATAATGTTTATGAATTTTCAACAAACAAATGCATCTAACAAACTTCTGACTTAATTAAAACATAAACATAAAATTTTTTTTCCTACATTTTGAGAAACTTGTATTCATATTTTGTTTTCCTACAGTTAAAATCAGCTTTATTTCTAGACTAGTCTGTGATTTTATGCGAACAAAAAGCAACAATCACTGTCATACCCTGTGTTAAAACATCAGACTTTTTGAGCGCAATTACTAGCCTACACTTATTCTACTGAAGTACCAAGTTTGTAGAAACTAATTATATATTTCTAAACAGTATTATACGATTCTATAGCTTACTTTTTCGTGTGCTGTCTACGCGAACACACGATCTTCGAAACAATCTTCACGGAACAATAATTTAAATTTAAATTTTGGCTGTGCTTTTAGAAAATCCGAAGTTGTTTTGCATACATTTGTAATAGAATGAAATAAATCGACGGTTACAGTGCAAATGACTTGGTATTCTTAAATTTCTTACCACATTTACAAGCATAGCATTAACCTTTTATTATTCATTGATCTTTCTAACATCATACGCACACAAATACACACACAGGGTGTACCGAGAGTAAAGGACAATATTGTAGGAGGTCACTGTAATCAAAAAGTTCATATAAACATTGGGTCAATATGAGGCGGTTGTCGAGATAACCCCATTTGAATGTAAACATTGATACTGTTATTATTTCATTTGCAGTTATGTTTCTTGCTTCAGTTACAAGTAAATTGTAATACACAATAAATAACACACTAATCTTATTTTTCCAGAGCTGTAATAACAATACTACAATACACAACCACGTAATTTTCTGTCCAGTGCCAATGCTTTCACAATAAGTTCTCAAAGATTCCACAATCAAGTTCAATGAATTTTTCAAATCGCATGTTACTTTAGACTCCAATTTTCTAAAACGTTTCTCAATTAATGTGTGGTGTGGTACGTTGGATGACTGGCTGATAGGTCCCATTGTTTTTGAGGATCTTACGAATGGGGCAAGGTACCTGCAATTTTTGTAGTGTACATTACCTGAACTACACGAGAATGTTAATTTGACTACACACGTCTTATGTACCTCCAGCATGATGTAGCCTCTCATTATTGGTACGAGGTAAGGGATGATTTCCATTTACTTTTCCTAATCGGTGGATTGGTCATGCCGGTGCTATTCCTTAGCCACCGAAATCTCCTCACCTCAACATCTTAGATTATTATTTATGAGGTTGGACGAAGTGTGAAATCTACAGAAGTAAAGTTATTACAAGAGACGGATTGTTTGCTCGCATAATGGATGTTTTTACTGTCATACGGGAATGTCACAATTATCGCAGACGGGCAACGCGTCATCTTCTTCAGCGAGTTGGCAAATGTATTGAGGTCGATGGTGGAATTTTGAGAACTGATTCTGAAAGCATTGGCAGAGGACCAAAAATGGCATGATATGAAACAAAATTGTTGTGTATTGTAAGTTTGTTATTACAGCTATGGAAAAATAAGATAAGTGTGTTATTCATTATACATATTAATTAACTTGTAACTGAAGTACGGAACATAACTGCAAATAAAAGAATAATAACAGTCATTTTATAGTTTATCAATGTTTACATTCAAATTGGACTATCTCAACAACCGTCCCATACTAACCGAATGTTCACAAGAACATTTTTGATCACAACGACCAGTACTATCACCTCCCAGAATATTGCCCTTTCTTCCCGGTACACCGTGTATAATATGTATACACACACAGGATGATCCAAACTACAGGTACCGACGCAGTGAGGTAATTCATAATGAAAAAATAAATTAGAACATTTAAATAGGACACTTAGTTTCTAGGTTTAATATTTATTGAGTAATGAGCCTTTGATTATCAACTTTTAAAACCGCAAGTTATTAAAATATCGGACACCGAAATATGTAAAACGGCCATACTCTAAACATTGATTTATGTTATTAGGGTCTTCAAACCCACATCAAATGCTGTTCGATATATTCAGCCGTTACTAAAATAACAGAGGTGGCCACCCTATAATTTTATTTAACTTTTGTACCGTCGGGATATTGTAACGGAGTAATTGAGTAATGTGAGCTTTCTAACAAAACTGGTCATATAATTGCAATCGTCTAGGATACATAGTTGTTGTTAAAAATGCACGCGAAGCTTCGATTGCAGCGAAAGAGTACCAGGAGAGCATAGGCAATACTGCGTACATGTATTTTGATGCGCTCACTGCTCATGTTATGTTGGACAATCACTGTAAACAACATTATCCGCGTTCAAAAAATTCACGATACTGTCTCAATAGGTACAAAATCCGTGAGTGATGTTACTTTACACTGATATTAAAGGTTGTACAGGTATTGTGGAGTACCAACATTCCCTGCAACGAGAACGAAAAAGGGATGGTGTGTTTCTGTCAATGTGAGTGTAACACTTGGGAATTTTTATTGCTTTTCAAAGCTGTAATACATGTACATAGTCACCTTCACGGAACACCTTATTGCGAACTGTTTGAGAGGAATATCATGTGAGGGTGCACTTTGTTGCCTACCAGGTACGCAACCTTCGTTGGGAAACGAGGAAATATATGAATCGCTGACAGTGTGCACTTTGAATTATGTGTAACGTCCTTAAAAATAATTGTAGTCGAATATATATGTATCCCCATGCATTTTAATTCACAAATGTATTGAAGGATAATAATAACAATGAATTCTGTGTTGTTTAACAGATGGGCTATTTCCGATAATGCTTTCGATATCACATTTAAAAATAACTAAACAACTTATTTTGTATATAGCGCCAAACACGAACAATAAGTACGTTCGTGGAACACGACATACATTAAACCAATGATAAGGAGATTAGCAGGCAAAGGCGACGTTTGTGCTTTAGTAAATGTGTAACCAGTGATGACTTTAGAACATAATGAACTAAGGGGGAAGAGGGGTACTAAATGATTTGAATAACACCATGCAACAGTTTGGCCTACTTAACAGGTGTATGTAAATCAGTATGAAATATCAAACATCTGCAGTTTTCATTAAAATTCAACCAGGAATCTTTAGCAGTGGTACAGTATTTTCGAGCAAATTATTATTTTCCAGTTAATATTTGAGTGAACAAGAGGGGCACGTGCCCTTTGCCTTTTCCCTAAATACGGACCTGTGTGAAACAGACGTGTGTTGGAAGAACGAGCAGCACTTCCTGAGCAGACTTAGCGTGAGGGACTCCCATCCCACGCTTAGCCACGGGCTTTGCTCTACGAGCTCCGTGTACCCTGGATCGCATGTTGTTGTAGGCGGATCGGGGCGAGCAGAGCCGTGGTGAGCTGCCCTCTTTCCCCTTTTACCCCCCACCCTACATGGCATCACGCAGCGCAAACAACTGCGCATCGCCGTGCAAACTGCGGCTCCCGGGGGAAATTCTCAAACTGCTCCTTCGTACGCGAACCCCTCCGGCTCCTGTATCACGGCTACACGATCAACACACACCGTCACTCCCTCCAGATTTAAGATTTTTTTAACGCTGTGATTAGTACCATTTCGATTTAATACATGATGGTGCAAAATTGTATCTCAGTATTTTGGAGGAACAATCTTAACATCTAGAGTAACAAAAAATAAAACTTTGTCTATACTGCTCTACATGTGGAATGTTACATCGGACACTGCCTACCTGCTATAATATACGACTTTAACTGTTAAATATTTCCGTAAATTTCCGGAAAATTTTACAGAAATGTCTGTGTTATTAACGGAAACATTAATTTGTAATTGAGATATAAATAAATTTCTTTCATCATTAAATAGATGTAAAATTGTGAGAAGAAACAAAAAAAAAAATAACCTTATGCAATATTGTGCCTGCATTCTAATAAAGTCTCTTAAATATGAGAGTTTCTGTTGATGGAGCTAGTTACCTTCCGTTAATTAACGGACACATTTGGGGAATTTTTACCAGCACTTCCCTGTAAAACAGTGGAAATTATTTTTTACTGTGTCAACTTAGCAACTGATGTTTGTACTCCTTAGAAACATACTAAAAAATTCCACTGTCATTCGGTACAACTTAAAATACTTTCATGGACACCATTATAAATTTTGACGGAAATGTATCGTTAACAAACGGAAATAATGTCCGTAAAAATAAAATTCGGAAATGTCTATAGTAAATATACACTACGGAATCGTATGTAATATGTACTGTACATAAGTCTGCGTACACTTGCACGGAAAAAAATCGTAAGTTTATGGGTCAGAGAGTTGTAAATATTACGGCTATATATTAATAACATCACCGGTAATCCTTCAATTCCGTAGAAATGCAATTGTAGCATTATAAACATAAAAGTGTGGCTCAGTTCCATGCGATGAAACTTTTTTACTGAAACGTCTGTTGGATTAGGAAATAAGTTTCCGTGAATTCAAGGAGGTATACGGAGAAATTTTTCCGGAAGTTCCGTAAATCGGCGGAGAAAATTTCTCACAGTGTGTCTGGTGTGTAGCTATCAATAATAACTACAGTGGCATCCCCCAGTAACATAAACCAGCCCATTCACGATTAACCGTACGTCATATATTGTGAACAGTATCGCAGGAACAGTGCGATTTCAAACCTATGTTCATAAAATTTTATGTTTTTTTCCAGATATGAGACTAGTTTCCCCCAAAATACTGACACACAGTTTTACAACATCCTATAGCTATACTGGGAATCGAACAATTTAAACAGTTATTATTCAGAGCAAATGGTAACTTACCATCTTGATTTCAAACGCTAGCAACATAAAAGAAATAAAATAATTTGGTGGTAAGAGATATTATTTCATAAACATCGGAATTATGTTCGCATCACGTAATACGCGACTTAACAGCTAGATTGTATTAATTGTTTACCTACGCAGTCAATGCAAAGTCATAATTGACAGCGTTTACCAGATGTTTTCAGCGGTGAAGTGAGTAAGTATGAGGCAGAGCTCAAATAATAGAGCGGGAAAAAGTTCATCCACCAGAGAACTCATTTCGTTCAGCTTGATTCCCACGTTTGAAATTTCGAGTCTACCCTTGGGGAACTAACCCGAATAATGCTATTAATACCTGATCAACTGTTGTAAATAATATTTGACGTGTGCAGACGGCAAAAATTATTCACATGTATGTCTAATTCAAACATAACGTAACATTTAAAAAAGGCTTGCGTTAACACGAACATACGGATAGGACCTATTTATAAATTTTCGTTTAAAAGATTACTTCCCCCACACGTGAAGGCCTGAAATTCTAATACAATACTCAATCATAATTTGTTAAAGGCTGTGTGTTAACAGGTAAAGTGTCTGTTCTGCATATCTCTATGTATTTTCTATACTCCTTAAATAGCTGTAATATTCTTGAATATTTCTAGCATTATATGCTGCAGAAGTTTTTTTTTATTTTTAATAATTATTAACAACTTCTATAGTACAGCGGTTATACGAAATCGAACAGGACGTGCCTTCAAGGTCTGAAGGATTATTCGGACGTAATGATTTCTGTGCTTTGTGCGCTTTGGAAGATTGTAAAACTATGTTAAGTTTTTTTTCTTAATTTTGTAAAAGTATAGGTAGTAACATACGAACTTCGTGAAATTGTGCATGGGCGTTATGTTTGCAGATTACGCATCCTTAGCATAAATAGGAAAAACCTACCCATCTTCGTTATGCTAAAACTTCGAACTTAAGTCAGTAATAGACATATGTTAAACAGTTTAATAATGATCTTATTTGTTATACATTGATCATTTACTGTCCAAACTATATATAAATATATATATATATATATATATATATATATATATATATATATATATATATATGTGTGTGTGTGTGTGTGTTCTCTGTTGTTGTACTCTTCCCAATTTTACGAATCCCGCACAGTAGTTTATCACGATATTAATGTATATCACGATACATAGTTTAACCTGTCAGTTTTAATCTCAATTACTGTATGACGCGGATAGAGTCCTGAGATTGGTACCAGTAACGTGGGTGTTTGCCTGTTTTCGAATAAACTGCAATGCATAACACATCACGTATAACGCATCACATTATACAAAATTGTATTGTATCGTTGACTGCAAGATCATTCGGTGACACACAATTGGGTATAATTACAAGAGCTGGGAGAGGAGTCGACCATAATCTTTGTTAAGGAACCATCCCAGCATTCGCCTGGAGAAATTTCGAGAAAACACGTAAAATCAAAATCAGCATGGCCGGAGACGAGGATCGAACCATTGTCATCATCCAGAATTCGAGTACAACGTGTTTCAGCTGCGCCACTTCGCTCGATGTCGTATAAATATTGTTAGCCATTACACGAAACGATCATACTATTTAACACTAAGTGTGCGCTCGTCTAACTAAAGAGTAAGAAGATACTTTGTCTCTGCATTTTAGTAACAAAAAATACGCATTAACCCTATGTAGGCCTATACATATAGAAAAAGAATTAAAACTGTTGACGATGTCGGGTAAAGGTCTACTCCAAATCTCGTGAAACATGTTACGTTAACGTATCAGTACTTGAAACGGTATTTCGAAGCTTTTAAAAGAAAAAAATTCCGTTTTAAACGTCTGTATGTGTAGGAGTTGTGATTGCCATTTTCTATCATTAGTCAATAATTGAATATTCAAACGAGTCTTGTCATCCAAGAAAAAGCTACGTTAGCGTAACTGTAAAAAGCATATATTTACTTGAAAAATAATTATCACATCGGTATTGATTAAGAATCTCTGTAACACAGAAGAGTTTCTTTGTTGTTAGCGACTGCGCTGTAAGGTTTAAAATAAAATGTAGAAGTTAGAGTAAGCAAAGTAATATATTTACTGCGTCATCACGTTCTGTAATCAAGAACAACCATGATATTGTTGTCTAAATTTCAAACAAGTCATTGAAAAAGCACATATTTAGTTGAAAACTTATTTGATCTTTTCATTGGAAAATATAACATATACCCGAAGTTTTCAAAATATCATATTTACATTTATTCTTAAACTGATATTCGCATTACTTACGTATCCATTAATAAAAACAGGTATAAATATTTTTACACATTATTTACTTAATTTCTTAGTAAATATTAATCATAAGAGACATTCGTGATAATTTAAATTTATCTAAGGCCTACATGTGTAGAAAAAGTTTCGTTAGCAGGTATTGTTTTTGTGCTTTTTCAACACGTAGTCCTTTTCACTTGTAATTACAGTAAGAGTATATTTTTGATAGTATGACCGTTAATTTGATTTATACCTGATTGAAAGTATTAGTTTTCTCAGTTTATATTTAAAGAAAGAAGAATATTGTTCATACATGCCTTTAGTCACAAACTGTATTTTTTTTTTTTTTGCTACTGCGATTACTTTCCTGTATGGCTTTTACTGATTTTTGTAACATGACTTACTTAACTTAACTACACGTAAATTTCAATCATAGAAACCATCCATAATCGTGGTTCAAATCACTGATTCACCCAAGCAATTTTGATGTGTGTACTAAAATTCATACAACAGCATTTTTACAAATATGAGTATAGAATATATTCACATTATTATATACATATCACTGGCAGGTGATTGTATATGAAAAATAAAGAAAAAAAATTACAAAACTCTTTGCACGTAAACGGAATATTACGGTAGTTACAAGCCTCCGAATACCGAGTTTTAAATCCGCATTTTTCCTACAGATAGCAGGAAACTATCTGCCGTAAAATGAAATTGCTAAGAAAGATTTTCCTTTATTTTCAAAATATCGAAAAACTCACAGTAAACGCTGGTCATACCCTCCTCTTATATGAAAATAACAGGTGTGGACACCTTCATATTGATTACAAAATTTAAACCTTAAAATATCAGAAAATGTTGTGATTGATAGTTGAGTAATGTGATCTTTGTAACAAAAATAGTGTTGTAGCTATTATTTTGTACCTATAATTTTCGTGAAAAATGCGAGTTAAACATGGACGCAGCGATATGGATCCTAGCGAGTATATAATACCACGTTCATGTGCGTGTTTGTTTGTTTTTTTTTCTGCCGCACAGACGATGACAACCAGAGTAAACATGTACTATACCTAGATAAGATCGCATAACCGTAAATACACTTTGCTTCTGGCTATCTACTGCTGTAACGAAATATTCCTATGTGGATTAAAAGAAAATGTCGGATTGTGAGCAGGTGGCACAGTGAACATAATGTTTATTAATGAACCAGTATTATAAAAATGCATATTTTGCAAAATGGGGTAAGCCACATCTGTCATTTGTATTGCAATTGTAATTATTAAAGGGAGTAAGTTGACCATACATCTAAATTATGTCGGCATCAGAAACACCATTATGTTCAGTTTGTTCGTCTTCTGGTTTGATACAATATCTTTCAAATTCCAAGTGTGTGTATATATATATATATATATATATATATATATATATATATATATATATATATAATACACACATTTACATACATACAGGAAGTTCACAAAAACTCCAACAAACTCCGACAGGTGATTCCTTTTTCCTTGTGAAAAATAAAACAATAAATATACAGAATACTTTGTATGTAACTGTCTTATTTAGGGAGTAATATGACTTTGAAAATAAAATTTTAAAAATTTTAAATTCCACACAAACAGACAGCTGATCGACGTAAATTTACAATACTCTGAATATTCCTACTTCATGACAATTTGGCCCCACAAATCTAACAGCAAACGCCGGTTGATACCTTGTACCCTTACAAAAATAATATGGGTGCTGGCTACCCTTAAATTGCTTACAACTTTGATAATATCACGATAATCTTACATTTGAAAGGTAATTATGGTGAAACGTGACCTAAGAAGTAAAAAAGGTCCTGTTAAAGCAACTGTCTAGGACGCTTAGTTTTCGTCCAAAAAGCAGGCAAAAATATATAGCCTGGTGATACTGAGTCTAGTGCGTACATTAGTGTTTGTTTTATTCCACAGCAACAAACTGTAAACATCACTGGCCTGTAAACAACCACACTTTTGAGATTGCAGGTATTTTTTACAATACATAGTCACGTAGCCCCCTCCTTCCCCCTTGTATGTTTCTAAATCCGCCACTGGTAAACTTAAATAGCTCATATAACCTCAATTTACTCTAATTCTGGTTGACGTGAGGGTGTTCTGAAGGAAAATGTAGAGTAGGGTGCCATGGAAATAGATAAACGTTCGGTTTTACGCACAAAATTGGGCTTTTAAACAGTTTGTGTAGTTCTGAAACTACTGTAAAATTGAGGTGAGCCTATATGGTTTTCAGGCACTTTCCAATATTGCCGATACCATTACAGATGCTACCTTCAGATAGAATAATAAAATAAACGCAAACTTAAAAAATTAAATTAAAGCAATTTGTGAAAGAAAATTCTAGTTGGCTTAGTTTTTACTGTTTATGTATTAAGTCTAACTAAAAATTAGTGACTCAAACATTCGCAGGCGTACGAGGAAAAATATAGTTTATATTTTTTGTTATTAATTCATAGACGTAATGAAATTTTGTTCAGCATCGATGACGTCAGGGTTATATGATCTAATAGTCATCAGTTCATCTAAAATTTTTAAGTACTCGAAATTGTGGTATTGCTAGGTGTATTTTCTCTGTCAGGAAGTTTTTAATTTTTAAGTACTCGAAATTGTGGTATAGCTAGGCGTATTTTCTCTGTCAGGAAGTTGTTAATTTTTAAGTACTCGAAATTGTGGCATTGCTAGGCGTATTTTCTATGTCAGGAAGTTGTTTTGGAAGCTGTGCAACATGCATAGATAGAATAAAAAATTTGGACTTTTAAGTTCCACTTCAAAAGGAGTGCACAATCATAGTGTCATTTTATATTAGTGGCACAATACAACCTCGATGACGTACCGCCTCTCGAAACCAAATATTGTATACAGCCTTGCATTTTTGCAACTTGTTTCAATGCCTTATGGAACAACTGTAACTTTGCTTCATTGTCAGTGTTTGTATGTTTCAAATTTCAATGACTTTGTGTTCTAACCACAAATCACAGACGTGTGTTGTCGCTGTCGTTGAATGCGTAACGCATCCCGAAAAGACACTCTTCGAAGTACAGATGTCCACGTAAGGTAACGAAACAAGTTGTTGCAATAAAATTTTCACCAAAAATCAGTGGCTCTACTTTACACCTCCATAAGTACACCAATAAAAACACAACTAAGAAAGAAACAAAAGAGTAAGGAATTAAAGAACTTGTAACTAAGCGTTTCCGGACATATGTCCATATCACATATTTTCTTTCTTTGTCTGTGTGGAATGTTTCCTGAAAGTTTGGCCGCACCTATGCGTCATTGTGTTTTTGGTTAGACGAGAAACTACTTAAATAAAATATTTGTATGTAATCTTAAATAATATTAATAATACTTACATACTGTATAGGATAAAGTTGATTGAATATTGTTAAATTATTTTCACACTGCAAGCTTGAATATAGACCTGTGGTAAAATTCAGTAATTGCAAATGGTACTTCGCGGCTATATAATTAATAAACATTAATGTGTGACGTGTCTAATTTTGCTTTAAAAGTAAGCAGCCTGTTAGATAAGGAAATAAAAACGTTTTTTTAAACCGTGATTATTTTAATAAAACAAATATTGCAACAAGCCAGCTAAGGTTGAAAACTGCATTATCTTTAATTCTTAGGTCCAGGATCAGGTACAATATCGGTTACAATATTGGGGCCTTAAACGAGAACTACGCATATTTCTGATACTAATGATGTCAGATGATTTCGATTCATCGCTACCGGTACAGCCCTACTGAAAAATTGTGGTTTAATAGAGTTACCTAATACATCTATTACAAAATCTTATCTGTTACGCGATTTCCTGCCAGTAAAGATACATCGACAGAATTCCTTACCTTCCATATCTCTTAACCCTAGTGTTGTATCAGTCTGGTTTTTAGTGTTTAATTCCTACACATCAGGTACCACTTAAGCATGGGAAAGCAATGCCTCATCAGTGTCGTACAAAAGTGCAGCATTGTGTAACAAAACACACCATTATTGTTTATTATGGTAAATAACCTTATTTGCTATCTGATATGAATACACGTTAATTATTTACTAACATTTCAGGGTAAAATTCTACATTGAACGAATTATTTTGATGGTGCTTGTGTTAGATACTAGAAGAGTTAATGGTACATGTTATCAAACCACACATTTCAACGTAAATCGTAATACATATACTAGAAGAAACTAAACTATCCAATTCCAATATTGTACAATACATTTGTACTGGCATGGACATAAATATGTAGTGCTGGCAAGGGCGGATCTATGGAGCGGGGGGAGGGAGGCAGACTCTCCCGGGCGCCGGGTTAGAAGGCGCGCTGGCGGTGACGAAAATGTTTGCTTGGGAATGAAATATAAACGATTGTAAAAAAGATACAATATCTTTAATTACGCTCACTTAAATCACTGCTAATGGTAGCCAGTAAGTACAGGCTTTAAGAGTGCGCGGTAGATAAATAAACGTTGAAAACTTCAATTGATTTCTACGCTTTTGTCGAAGCCAATATGGATAAAATACTCAATGACAATCCTAGATAATTGTAATTGCCAACTTTATGAGTAATTATTTATCCAAAATTACTACTTCGTTACGCGTGATCACTTGCACCGCAGTTAAATGCACGAGGTTCCGGCGTCAGTAATTGTGCCTCAGAAGTTCATAACACTGGAAACAGTTTTGTTTAAAACGTTGGCTAAAACTATTGTCAAGGATTGCTATTGCTTAGTTTTCGCAAATTAGCTTCAAGAAATCTACATTTATAGATTAATTCTTTTAGCGTTGAATCACGTGCCACGCCCTCTTAAGTATTGCTACTACAATTTTGTACTGTTATTTACGAGAGCGCAAAACAACGTATGCAAGATACGTTTATTACTGTTGGGTTGATTGGACTGACGGAAAAGGGGGGAAGGAAAGGAGGATAGGAGTAAATCACAATTCTTGCCCCGGACGAAGGAAAGCCTATATCCATCTCTGATTACTGGTGCTTTATTGAGCACTTTTACGTGCATAATAAAATAGTCCTATTGTGTCACCTGCACAGTTCCCATAATTTACTTTAAAAACACACACAAATTCAGCCGAAAACAAATTGTTAGTTGCGGTTATGTAAGCTATTTAAGATTCTGTACATGATATTTACAGTGAATATCCAACATCGTTTGTGAGGCGTGACGAGTAAAAAAACACTCATGCACGCAGTGTTGCCTACGCGATAGGCTCTAGATCACCGCGATATATCTTTACGGGCGTTTTGCACGAGAACTATGCGTCCTAAACAGTCGCTACAAGAGGACCTTCTTTACATCTCAGGTCAAGTTTATCAACAACTCACTTTCAAATGTTAGATTATCCTAATGTTAACAAAGTTGTGAACAATTTAACGGTAGCCTCCATATTATTTTCGTAACGATAAAAGGTACCACCCGACGTTTTCTATTGAATTGTAGGTCGCATTAATCTGAAGCAATATTCTGAGTATTGTCAGTTTACATCTATCAGTTTTCTGTTTGTGTGGAAATTTAAGCTCACAAATTTGATTTTCAAATGCATATTACTCCCTTAATCCAAGAGTTACGTATAAAGTACCTTGTATATTTCTTGATTAATTTTTCACAGGGGACAAGGAATCACCTACCGGAGATTGTCGGAGATTTTTTTGAACATCCTCTTATTTTATTGTTTTAATCTTCTCAGAAATTCGTATGATTTTCTAAATATACAACAGAAACGTTAAACGTACAAATTCATGTCTAACATAACTCATTTTTAAGGGCTTGTTCCCGAGTTTTTTTCAGACTGGTGCCAATAACTCAAATATTTTTTAACAAAAAGTTTTGAAAAAGTTTGAGTCAATGTGCAATCACACGATGCACAATACTGTGGACGCGTTTTTTAAAATAATGTACCATTCACCATAAAAAAAAATTCCTTCATTTTTTCTTATTTTCACGACGAAAAACATGGTACTTTGGGTAATGAAATCTAAAAAACAGTTCAGTATAATTCTACAAAACAATTCAGCTACAAATTACAACATATAAGTGTCAAAACTGTGCAGCGAAATTTTGATATGAGTATTAGGTAGCAATAAAAAAATATTTTCGAAATCACTGCAAAACTCCGTAACAAGGCCTTAAATTACAGACTTAAATGTTATGAAATATTATAACCTAGCAATGAATGGTGCACTTTTATATAAAAAAAATTTGTTGATATCATATGACTATACATAAAGCACATTCTTAGAGCAATTTTTTTTGACGTTTGCACTGCTTAAACTGACGGCTCATGAGCTAGTTACTTCAGGTCTGTGTAAACAAAACAAAAACCCCTAAAAAAAAGTTGTCATCGTGTTTCAGAACGTAAACGTTACACTTCCCGAACTTCGTAATAATGTTTCTTCAAACTTTCCAAAGTGTTTTTGCAACCAACCACGTCTTGTTTCTTACATCGGCGTCGCTCCGCTCACGCGATGGTGAAGCAAGAACTTTATATTTTCTTGCCACATCCCACTGAGCTATAAATTCACATACCATGATATTATGTTGTTCATAAAAATGTTTCTCATCTCTTTCTTCTTATTATATTAGCGCTCTGAATATTTAACTTAAAAAGAACACAAAACCTAAAGGAGTATTACCTAAATCTTCCATATTTATTCCCGGAAGTTGATGTTTCATTTCATGCTTAAAATACAAAAGTATAAACAGCACGAACAGCAAGTGTATTACCACAAAACTAAAACTGACATGTCATTCGCAATAAGCGTCTATTTATGTTTACAGTAACATTCCGTCGTTATTTTCTCTAGCACGAGTATTTCCACTTCAGTTTAGCACAGGAACAAATGTATCAGAGCAGAAACATAACAAAGGAAATATGCATACGAAGACAATACGTTGAGACACTGTATACTAGCGTCAAGTCCTAGTAAAATATCCCCCTTTAAAAATGTAAACACTATTTCTCTGCAATCGTCTATGCGAAGTAGAAAAGTAAACGTTGTTCATCTGAAAGGAGAAAACCACAGATCAAGGCGTGAACTTGTAATTAAATAAGAAACTTGTAAGATACCGAATTTCGAAGTAAAAATAATTAATTATCTATACTACATTTCTCAGTATATTTGTAATGTTATAAGCTCATTGTTACTCGGATAAGATGGACACATTCAGGAGTTTCAATTTGTACTCTCTCTCTCTCTCTCTCTCTCTCTCTCTCTCTCTCTATTGTTTCAGGCGTAATTTATTTGTAAAGGTTATTCATATAAATTATAAACAGGTTATTGTAAATTAAATTCAGTTCACTTAAGATTTAGAAAAGCCGGACGCTCGAAACAACCATACGTTTCAAAATAAGAAATTAATGAGTATAAACATAAGTCAGTGCCGTAGCAAGCAGTAAATCTGTGAGTTTTCACTTGTTTGTGTCAGAATTTCGTCTCGGGAACTACTCTGTACGTAAACACGAAGTTTTACAGTTGGTAACGATTATTATTACGAAAGACTAACAGATACTGTATTTGTATAAAGTAAATTCCTCGTTGACCAAGGGCAAATAAGCAAGTAGGTATAGAGACAAATGGTATAGACAAAATGGTAAGTCCCAGTCAGCTGAAACATGTATAAAAGGTATTATGTTCGTCATGCTGGTAATAAACCAAATACGAATAACTTCGTGAGGTGATATTTGAGAAACAAAAATTATAGTACAGTGTCGGTATCAATGTTTTCTCTCCAAAGAATGGCAGTAACAACAGCCACAGTGGTCTAATGGTCTCGATGCTTGTCTCCCTACAAGGCGATACGGTTTTGATTACCGCCGGGTGTCACACCAATTTTCACATGCGATAATAGTGCCGGTACGATGACGTTGGCTGATGGCTTTTATCGTGGATCTCCCATTTTTTTTATCCTTCATTCCCAGTACAACTACATGTTCACACCATGACACCCCTCATTGGCTCTCAAAATCGTAAATGATACTAATCTATCAATTCATTGTGTCAGAATTCCAACAAGAAATCATTTGTGCTTGTTGCTTATTCTAAAGTCATAAAAACACTTTGGGTTTGTTGTGTTCTGTGGCTGTTAATGTCTTCAATTGTTTAATTTCAATACTTGTGCACAGTAAAGTGCTATGCATTGCTATTACATAATACTTTTTTTAAAATACATCTCACCCACGACTGCAACCCGCACAACTACTTCTGCATGTGTATTACAAGTAGCCTGAACGGCTCGACACTCTCTAACTGTTAAGCATGCCTGCTACTTCTTTAAGGAGTTTGACGAAAACTGTTTATTTCGACAAGACTGAACATTTTTTTTTGTGTGTTTGCAATTACACCCATGTTACAAATTAAAAGTACATCATGACCTATGACGTTTTCAAGGGTGTAACATGCTCAATTTATTACTGCATCGTGTGGTGATCCTAAACGTTTATGCAAATAAATTAATTTTAAAATCCTGACTATTGGGAGACGGCATGCTTTACAGAAAAAAAAATTGATACCGACACTGAACTATTATTATTTTTCTTTTTCAAGTATTACATCACGAAGTTATACGTGTTTGGTTTATTATCAGCATGACGAACACTATACCGTTTACACATGTTTCAGCTGCCTGGGACCTACCACTTTCGTTCACAGCTGCTACGATATGTACGCAGAATGCTAGCAACAAACTGATCTGCGACTTTAACAGTATTGTACTTGTTGTTTTAGAGTGAATGTCCACCAATGTCTGTACGCTGAACACTTCACATTGATGTTCGCAGGATTGCCTATGCTCTAGGCTCTGTATGACTGCGCGAATTATTCAAGTGTGTTTTGAGCATAAACGACAGTTGCCACAAGAAGACCTTTTTTGGCTACACAGGTCTCATTTCTCTTTAAACCATCTTCAAATGTTCTAAAATCCTGACGGTATAAAAGTTATGTGCTATTAGAGGGTAGGCACCCCTATTATTTCCGAAAGGGTGGAAGGTAGCACGTTGTATTTGCTGTTGGTTTGAAGGTCCCAACAGCATTAATCAATGCTGAAAATATAATTCTTTGTGCCATAAGATATCCGATATTTTGGGTATTTATTATTATATATTTTGATATTCAAACACTGATTACTCCTTTTATATTAAGTATAGGGAAACATGCAAAATGAATGTCTGCTTTTTTTTTTTGTAAGGAATCACCTGCCGGAGTTTGTCGATGTTGTTCAGTAACATCCTGTATATTAGTGTTCAGAAAGTATATATGGTACAATTACTTTTCATTCATCAACAGTAATGTTACTAAAATATTTTTGAAAACATTTAATTGAATACTGGTGTAACCAGCCATGTGTAATAACAATTCTGTACAGTTGCTCTAGTTAAAGGTAAAATATGTTACGTGCCCGATTTAGCATGCGTGTGAAAAACTTCCTTTGCTGTTTAGGAAGGTTTTTAACAGTAACCGATTCATCACTGAAATGTTAATTCTGCAAGTATTTTTAGCCGCCTGGAATGTTATTTTAAACACCATGCTCGCATAACTTTGAATGCTAATGTTTCTAATCTACTAATCGTGTAAAGTGAAAGAAAAATATTATTTTGTGCCTTGAGACTTGTATGTCAGAAGTCACATCAAGTAAATGTTGCCCTTAATATGACTAAAACGACTTTTTCACATAGCTCTACCTGCAAAAATACCAATATAATTCCTGAAAACCCGATTGAAACGTTTGTTTCTTTTTATCGTCATACTTTCCAGGTAAAATTTTTTGTTCCTTTTAACATAATAATTTCCAGATAAACTGTTAGTGTCTCTGCTTATCTAATAGAAAAATAAAATACTAAGAAAACATTATATCGATTGGGTAATCTGCCTGATAAAGAAGCTTTAGTATCAGTGTCGCATATATATATATATATATATATATATATATATATATATATATATATATATATATATAATTTTCTTTTATTACTTGAAGTGGGTAAGAAATGCTTCACGTTGGAAAATGCCGTTAATTATGCTATCTTTTCTCAGCTGCGTGGCCTTGGTTCAATGATATCATAAATAAAGTGTTCATCCTTTATGTGACACAACGAACCATACGCCGTCATATTCAATTATTTCAGTGAAGCAGAAATCAGTTGCTATTTGACAATGGCATTTAAAGGAGCAAAAAAGTAGCATGACTGAGTTTCAATTAATTTGTTTTATGTTATTTCTGAGTGTCACGTTAAAAATTGCAACCAACACAAGGTATCATTCCCAAGTGTGTGTGTGTAAGTCTATATATACATGGATGTTCTCCGGGTAAAAGGTAACATGTCACATTTTCGGGATTTTCAGTTATTTTTCATCAATAAGTCCCAATTTTACTTTACATACATGTTACAGGGCATAAGAAGGCAAGTCTAGAAGCAATATAAACATAAAAATTTTCAATGTGTAAAATGAATCAAGTAGGAAACAAGTATATCTTAAAGGGTAAAAGGAAATATGTTGACTTTTTTCAATTTACTCACGTTAATGATGGCCATGTTGTACCTATTCTACAAAAAATTAACCCAAATTAGTACTTTAAAAATATGTTCGTACTTCTGCATACCGTATAGCTAACTAGTCTGTTATATGTGGCAATATATATTACATCTCAGTGAAATATTTGGTTATAGCACAATATATTACACAGTTATTCCACTCAACAGCAGTTGTGATATACAAATCCATAAAATGTGTAGACAATTGTAACTGTCTTCTTTCACTGTAAGGAATAATTATTACTCTTTCCTGTTATTGTAAACCGCTTTATATTGGACACGACTTTGTTGGTAGTACCTCAGTGATACGAAGTTTGTCTGCCTGAATTACAAACTAACACGGTGCTGCGGTGAGCCTAGTCTGAGTTAGGAATGCTCGTACCACAGAAAGCAAAAATCAAAAGAATTATAGGTACATAAATGGTTTAAGAACCGTCACATCTTGATCTTAGCATGGGTATTTATGTAATAAATTTTACATTAATTATTATATTTTGTATCAATTTTTACATAAAAATATTGTGCCCGTGTAATCGTAAGAGTAGTTGCAATGAAACTACAAATCCTGCCATCGTGTGTGTGTAGAGCAGTTTTTAACTTTCCTGAAGAAACTAAGCATGTTGTTCTGTAGAGTGACAAATGTCCAGGACAGAAGCATAGTACACAATTTCTTGATAAATGTCTATATGTTTGGCAGGAAAATAAAATTGACATGTTGGAAGATAAATCTATTGTTCCAGGTCACAATAGAATGGAATGTGATATTGATTGAGAAAGCCATCCTCACGACTAGGCATAGCTTATCAGAATTGCAGGAAAAAAGAATCTATTCTATGTGGTTTAGCTTACACAGAAGGTCTTCCTTGACTATGCGTTCTCGATAAGCCAACTAAAGTACTGTATAAAATATCTCTGAAGGAAGAAGATACACTCTCTGCCATTGATGTGATACGTCGCCAGCAACTTCATCCTCATCTGAAACCACAACAGCGTTACAACGAAATAGTGTCATTATCTGAAGAGAAAATAAGTATCTCATGTCGTTGTTACCTTGCATCCCAAGTGTTTTTTATACGTAGGTAAAGGTTTTTCTTTTCCTTTATTACTTGTATACCAAATCGTTGAATATAAATGTCAGGAATTTTATTGGAAATTGGTTATTGATTAAGTTTTAATATAGATTAAATACAATTTTCACACAAAAGAAATTAGGTTCATAAAGAGCTGGTGTTATGCTAATTGCAGCAGTTCAAGTGATATGTGTAAAATTAGTCTGAGTAGTAACTGTGCTTAAAAGATACAAGTTACATAATCTCTGAAGAATTTATTGAAATTGTAATGTCTCACAATTAATAGGTGAATGTGTTGGTAAATAAAAGAGTAATGCTGGAAAAATTAAAGTATTATATGTGTGTGTATATATAACATTCTATTATCTTCCATAGCTGCTTAAAATTTCGCGTGGATACGTATAAAAATTCATAAAATAATGTTTTTAATTAATGACTTCACCTTTATACTACGGGGGATTTTGTTTAAACACGTCAACAATTTGTATGCTAAAATGGCAAATATACACACACACATATATACATAGATATATATATATACACACACACACGCACACAAAAACTGGCATAAATATGCGTAATATTCCAACTGAACAGAGCATATTTTGTTATCGAAATAAAAGAACGTAGTAGCCTATCGTTTAAAAATTCTACATGCTAATAATTATCGCTCAGCTCAATGGCCGTCAGACGTTTATTGATAACCAACCGGGATGTAAAGTGAAGTCAGGAATTTCATTAAAGGGTAAAGTGACGAGAGAAGCCAGCTTGTACAATATCACGTTTTATATGAAGTTTTTTTTTTCTCTCCAGGCGGTCAGGCCTGGATTAAAAAAGGTCAGCAACTACCTGTGCTGGAAAGAAAGATCTCTTGTATTTCAGACCATGAATATAATGAATACGGTCGAAAAAATTCTTGGCTACTGAATTAAACAAAGGAAGTTTCCGTCAGTCGGTTAAAACAATACAGCTTTGTCGGTTATGGCGGGCTCTGCTACTAATTCATGTTTCTGAGGAATTGATATACACGTTGTGATAAAGGTGTTTAAATTTCACGTGCTCCAGTAAATACAATCATAAAGTAAGAGAGTTTCAGTTGCAGGTGTTGTATTGTTAGGGTATTCGAACGTATGACGGTAAATTATTAAATAATGTGACCCAAAAAAATTTTCCTTGTGTAGCGACAGTCGCAAGTCCCATCGTTTGTATCTTCTAAAACACGTCCAGCATCTTTTAACTTTTAGTGAAATACAAAATATTCGTTTAAAGTTAGGTAAATGGGCATTACGTCTCGTCGACAACGAGGTTATTTGAAACGGTGACAACAACTTAGTACAATGACAGGAGCTGAGAGAAGTGGTGGCCGTTGCCATTGTTGAGGAACTATCATTCGCCTGGAGCGATTTTGGGAAACTAAGGAAAACCGAAAACAGATTGACCAGATCCGGACATCAAACCCGTGTCCTTCTGAAAGCGAGTCCAGTATGTTACCGTTACGCCACCTCGCTCGGTGTCATAGTTTAAATTAAAACTTATTTTCTCACAGAGAGAAGTCCTAGTCTGTCAATAATTTGAGCGATTCGACACGTATCTTTATTAAAGTCGTTCCAGAGGGAAAATATCATAATTTTATATTTGTATGAAACAGTGCTAGCTTTGTAGACGTTATTTGCGAGTACATCATCATCTTACAAAAATTAAATTTACCAGAGCTAGTTTTCCCATAAAGGCATTTCAAAGTCAAAATTTGTATTATTTTAGTTCATACCCCCCCCCCTCCAACCAATCAACGTAAGAAAACAAAATATTTCACAAGGAAAGCCCATGTCAAGGGCTAGGGCTTTATGTACATAAAAACCCATTCAAACAGTATTTACTATGCTACTATACATTTTAGAAATTTTTTTAAATATCAAAATATGTTGTATTTGGTTTTCATATACTTAAAGCCTTAGCCCGTAACATGCATTCCACTGTAAATTATTTAGTTTCATTGCGTGGATTGGTATTCGTGGTGTATGAACTAAAAAACACGCAAATTTTGACTTTGAAACGCTATTGTGGGAAAACTGACTGAGCTATTTTTTTTGTAAGAAGATAATGTACCCCCAAGAAACTTCTACACAACTAAAACTGTTTCATGCGTACATAAAATGACTATTTTCTCCCTCTCTGAAACGTCCTTAATGAAGCGTTGCAGTATCTACACTTTCCTGAACAAGTGGTATCTCCAAGGAACACAGGCTCCAATCCATTCACATCGGTGGTATTTCACTCGCTGTCCTCACTGAAGCGGCAATATCCTCATATCAATGGTGAAGAGTGTAAAGAAAAAAATATTGTGAAACCTTTTCTTTCACTTTAATAAAGGATGAGATAATATAGGAAAAAGCCAACCAATATCTCTATTACTAGAGCTACTGACCAAATGGAAACCAAACGCCTGTAGAAGTCATAAGAAGTATATTTAAACAGAATTCATATGATAGGAAAAATAATGACTTCTACAGACAAGTCA
>PNEQ01024016.1:29839-54797 GCA_003012365.1 Medauroidea extradentata | reverse complement strand
TATATATATATATATATATATATATATATATATATATATATATATATATATATATATATATATATATATATATATACATGTATACACAAACCGTTAATTGTAGAACATAAAGTAACCATAATAATAGTATATCGCCACAGTAGCAGCTGCTAAGCAACGTAGGTGCAAGTGACGTTGACTTCAGCAGCGTATGTCTGCAACCCGCATTATTCCTGCTCCCACTCGGCTGGCATCGGTCATCCTTTCAGCCACTAACACTGGCGCCTCAGAGCTCGGAATTTATGGCGCGGAATTCAAATATGTGCTCAAGTGTTTGCTCTTACAACTATGCTGAGTGTCATTACCAGACACTTGTTCAATTCACTTGCTTTCGCGTTATCTAACACTCATTCAATATAGGTACCACCATTGGTTCCCAAACGTCTTGTACTGATTTACAGATAGTTAATGGTTGATGACAGATATTCGTGATGATTCAAAATTTATTACTTTTTTTTTTAGTCAGTTTCACGGGTAACAAAGTAAAGTATCTTACCCCACACTTTGGCGTGTCAAGATTATCTTTCAACATTTCAACTAATATTACATGGGAAAACTTACAACGAAGTAACAAAAAAACTGCACTGTTCCAGCGGAGCTATTGGCAGGAAGAAGCAAGCTAAATATTTCGACAGTTTTACTATTCATATCAGAAGAAGTCGAGTTAGTAAAGCTAACTAGCACTTGGTTGGATTCACATAAGCAGTGTGTTAAATTTACAGAATGCCTATGTCTCAATTAAGCAGATCATATTTGAAAAGGTCGTCTCATGTAAAGACTTGCAGGTTCCTGGAAGAACAAGTTTGCCGATATTCAAATTTATAGGAACACACCAGTTCGTCTTTCAGAGCCATCATGGTCGTTAAAAGTAAAAATATTAGTTGAATGTTCCACAATAAAAAAAAAATTTGTTTCACTTGCATGTGTGAATACGGTAGCAAACTGAAGGCGATTGTGGTTTGGTTGAAGCAGAGGCGTGACTGACACGAAGCACAGAGAGAGAGAGAGAGAGAGAGAGAGATGTGGTACCCAGTACAGCGACAAAGGATGCTGGCGACATTGACGACCGGTTGTTTACATCGCGAGCGCCCCGCGAGTCAATATTGGGCCGGCAGCCACAATGCCGGCCCCATTCAACCAACCAAATTGGCCGGCCGACAATGTAGCCGCGAGGGTGGGGGGTGGCTGGGAGTTGGTCAGCGTGCGCTACTTGCTTGTACCTAGGCTTGCACCGTTGTTAGTCTGGCTGATCAGAGCATATCGCTGTATTGTACCTCGCAGTTAGCTGACCTTGCTACCAGCTTCACTATGCTGCGGTAACAGCCGTATCTCGATAACAATCCCGCCATTGTCCATTTACTGCAGTCTGCAGTTAGTGTGAGGCGATATTTACACTACAGTTATAGCCCTGCCTACCTGGCTTACAACGACGAGGTTAACACGGGGAATCAGTTGTGCTGACATTTCTTCTCAACACGTCCATTTGCAAGATAATTATTTTATTATGTCTAATACTTCTAAAGGAAGACTTCTTTAGTAACCGTACTCCGAAAGAAAATTGCACGATTATTATTTATTTGCATTCATATGGTATAAACCACATAAACTAATGTTTTCTCAATGCCACAGTGTTCATTATGAAATTGTATTTAAAAGTATTAAACGTAATATTTCCGCTGCGTGCAGCAATTTTGTGCCTTCAAGAGTCAATAGAACAAAACGGCTGACTTCACTCAATCGCCATCGACTCAAGATGTGTGTTGTGTATGTTAATGCATGCATGTGACAGCCAGTGTTATAAAGATCTTGCTCTGTAATTCCAGCTATACAGTCGTTGTAGCCGATCTGTCTGTACTTAAGCCATCACATCTGTTACATACATCGTTAATTATCTTGGTCTAAATATCAAAGTCAAATTAAAATATACTCTCCATTATGCTCCAGTACGATAATCACGTCTGTTAATGGACGACTTGAAAAGAGGCGGAGCTTCAGTCAGGCGTGGGAAACAATTCCTATCTCCATGGATACCGCAGCCGAACATAACCTTCATTTAGCTGTCTGGCGTCAAATGACCCAGATGAGATGTACGTCAAGAAAATTGATTATTTGTTTGGACTTTGCCGTTTTTTCAGGTAAACATTAATCTTATGTATTTGAGTATCTTAACCATGAAGTAGAAACTACTATTTTTTACCCTTGCGTGCAAATCTATGCATGTGCAACATTTTTGCTTTCTGCAATTACCAACTAACAAATCAGCATGTTTGTAAACAAGCTTTGTTTCCCACAGTACTTTTCCCCTGCGATGACGTCAGGGGGCGTGTATTTCAAGTCGTCCATTGCAACGCTTCACATAACGTTACAGCCAATACAAAGTCTTTAAAGAGTGCGTGGTAGATAAATAAACACTGAAAACATCAATTGTTTTCTACGCTCTTTTCAAAACCAATATTAATAAAATACTCAATGTCAATCCTAGATAATGGTATTTGCCAACTTTATGAGTAAATATTTATTCAAAAATAGTAATTCGTTACGCGTGATCTCTTGCACCGCAGTTAAATGCACGAAGTTCCGGCGTCAGAGATTGTGCCTCAGAAGTTCGTAACACTGGAAATAATTTAGTTTAAAATGTTGAATAAAACTATTGTCTAGGGTTGTTTTTGTTTAATTTTCGCAATTTGGCTTCAAGAAACTTACAGTTATAGATTAATGCTTTTTGAGCTGACTTATGTACCACGCCGTCTTGGGTATAAGAAGTAATAAAATATTTTTCTACACTTTAGCATTTATAAGGCACTGAAAATATATTTAACTTGAAACATTTTTAAGCCGTTTAGTTAGAATAAATTTTTGTTTCATATGTTAGAATGACAGTAATAATTTAACTTCAAGTGTACTATTTATGTTAACTTACGAATCAAAAATAGCAAGAACGACTACCGCTCAACTTTGTTCAAGCAACAGCTTTTTTATAAAGTGACAGAAGTTAACTGGTCGAAAACTGAAATGCGAAATTATGTATCTCTGTTTAACAGCTGCCCGCTTATACCTATAATTCATAGATCTTTATTTATACGACTGTATTCACAAACCAAAATTTATATGCCGGGAAATTTTATTCGTGAAAAATAATAAAACTGAACGCTTCATGTAGGTCTACTTTTCTTACGATATATTAATTTAAAAACCATCAACTGAGCTATAATTTCATTTCATTAGTCTTGAAGATACAAGATGAATCACCGAAGTTTAAACTCATACAAACAAGTTACAATAACTGGGTCGTATTTTTACTAAAGTAAAGAGAGTATGTAATTAAATTGTCAGTGTAGTTCAGTCTTAGACGAACATTTATAATTTATGCTAAAATAATTATATTACGAATGTAAAGTAACGAAGACTTGTATTACGGTGTGCCAGAAATAATTAATTGAAGGTTTTCCGTTTCAACCGTGACGTTTCCTAAATATAACATGTCTGAATGTCCTGACGACTAACAAACTATATTAAATTAGTTACCTTAAAACTGTCAATGAATAAATGGTAGGACTATGACATTCTGTGTCATTTACGAGCGCACGTTTTTCTCGAACTCGGTACAAAATACGGGCTCTCACTGCGTTAATATTTTACCCCTGGCGATGCGAGCGAGCGGCGTGGCGCGTCGAGCCGTAAAGAAAGGTCGTTGCGACGTTGCTAGGCAGCGGCTTTGACGACACGTAATTATGTTGGAAACGCGACGACGAGATGATGCAGTCCTAGATAGCCGCCATTAGCAGTGACGGGTAGAATCGGTCGTAACCCGTGCGCCAAGTATCTGCTGTGCCCATAGCTTATTGGCATAGGAGCGAAATAAGACTCCTTACGTTCCTTTTCGGGTAGCCAGGCTCACTGTATCACCATCATAGATATTTGATTATTCAATCACATTAACAAGTAATTCTTGATATACCCGCGCCTATCTGCCCAACACAGTACAAAATGTTTGAATTACAAATATAACTGATACATTTAAACTCAGTATTTCTGAACTCTTTAAGATATTTAACTGAAATAGTATGTGCTGTTAGGATAGCTGTTGAACTAGGTTGCAGTGGGCAAGAAATTCGCCATATTTTTGCGGAAATATTAATCAGAGTAAGGCTGGACCAGTGGTTTGTAGGATTCTTAATCGATCTGGCGTTTCAAAGTAATTCGCCGCAAAAATCCTCGACTTTCTCGTGCACATCAAAGCTAGGAGCTGAACGAGGCTTCAATAGTCCTTCACCTGCGACTGGATATTCAGACAGCCAATGAGAGAAAGGCAACTCTCTACTGGCTCTTGTGATTAGACAATTACTGCGATTATCTCACGATTTAATAGAGTACTGGCAACTCGTGTTTTGAATCTCTTAGGCTTGTAGTTTGGCAGATCGTTTACTCTGATGTACCAAAGTTAGGTTTACATGTTTAACTTATTTTGTATGTCTGTTAATATTGCCAGGGTATATTAATATTGCTGCATCTCACACAACTATTGTCCAGCATTATTAATGTTGGCTTTGCTTTTCAATTGGCTGAAATCTTTGAAATCTACTCCGTGTGTTGCAGTTTACAGATATGTAGTTTTCTAATTCGTGTAACTTACACGGCGGTTTGTTAATAAATGGTAAACTTGCAAGAGTGCAATCTTGAGTACAAATAAATACTGAAACATATAAGCTTAATGTGAATTATGAGGGTGGTATATAGTCTCAAAGGATAAGATAGAAAAGGTGCAAACGCATCATAAAATTACAAGCAAATTTCATTAAGAAACTAACACGTCATGCATGACAGTGTTTCAGATTGCTTACCTCCCAGAAATTCACTATCATTTCCAACAACAAGTGGTTTCCTGAGGAAACGTTTGAAATAAGAACATACTATCAATGTGATACTGTTTGATAATTTTTGCATGCTGATTACTTACACGACATTTCAACTCTCTCTGGCAGATTGAAATAAAGTTCTAGAAAACAAAATGTAACCAAACCCTAGGTAATGCATGATAGTGTCTGCTTGCTATAACATTACTCTTGTGGTTACTTATATTCACATAATCACCTGTATATGAAATTCCACTCCTTTTTTTTTTTACATTTGCTTGTCATCTTATCTTGCAGTTACACGTTTTAAATCTTCACCTTCGAGACCACCAACCATCCACATGAATTACATTAGGTCCATTGCAGCACGCGTGTTTCCTTAATGGTTTGTCTTCTAGTTGTACTCCTGTCACGTAAGCATATCTTAACTACACATTAGGTCCATTGCAGCACGCGTGTTTCCTTAATGGTTTGTCTTCTAGTTGTACTCCTGCCACGTAAGCATATCTTAACTACACATTAGGTCCATTGCAGCACGCGTGTTTCCTTAATGGTTTGTCTTCTAGTTGTACTCCTGCCACGTAAGCATATCTTAACTACTCATTCTGTTTATTGCTAGACACCTTGCACCAGCAATGCAGGCAGTCGCCCGCGTGGATTCACCCCCCCCCCCCCTGATGGCAATGCGCTTCAAAATACTCCCACGAGTGTTTACGCGGTACTTAATGTCAGCAGTGAAAGTGAAGCAATTAGTGGCTACGTGTGAAATATTAGCAATAGAATTAACAAATATGCACACATTAAAAAGAAAACGTTGTATAAAATATGGTGGACGAGGGGCTGTATTGCAACAGGTTAGGGGTGGTGCATCAACATTTTTACTGGCCGTGAGCTAGAAAAGAAATATCCTAAAGATTCTGGAAACAAGCTGCGTAGGTCTGAAATGCATTTTAATGAGTTACTCGACCCATGCCCGTCCACAAATTACTAAAACTGACACTAATATGTGACAAGATGTTACAGCAGAAGCTGGAAGTAACACTGCGCTATTTAGCTATAAGAGATGCCTTCAGATGTTTGGAGTTAATGTTTACAGTTCCAAAAAGCACAATCAGCCAATTCATTCCTGATACATTTATAATAATATACAGGGCCTTGGAAGAATTCATCACTGCAAAATGTTATACTATATTCACATTTACATGTTCATAGAAATTACTCTATGTACATTTTAAGTGTAATCACTACGGCAAATATTAATATTTCAACATATACCAGAATATTTAAATTGTTCTTTGTTTAATGCAAAAATAAATAGTCATTTGCGTAAACAGGTGAACAACATTGACGACTATTAGCTGTGGGCACTAAATATTAGTTAGCTTCATATACATACACACATATTTCAATGTTTACAGGCATATTAATTGTGTTATGAGTTGTCTGGGTTAAGTGCAGCAGCTACCAACGAATAGAAATATTCGTCTACACTTAGCGACTGGTGTCTATTGAGTAGCTTTCTTCACTAGAACACTGCACTGGTGCGAGGTTCTTTTTATTGTTGGTAGTTTAACACCAAGCTGGTAATGTCAT
The DNA here is from genome assembly GCA_003012365.1 of Medauroidea extradentata. NCBI lineage: Eukaryota > Metazoa > Arthropoda > Insecta > Phasmatodea > Phasmatidae > Medauroidea > Medauroidea extradentata. Next base: position 48,312 of record PNEQ01024016.1, on the reverse strand, counting down.
TTTGTAATTCCATTGCGTCTGCGGGGTCCATATTTCTGAGTAGGGAAGCTTCATGCTTGCCAAAATGCACTGCACGCTTGCCAGATAACGACTGAAAGTCAAACATGATTGATTCCTTCACGCTCGAAGCGTACAACGTCAAAATACCGGCGTGTTGTTTACACGGAGCGTATTTCACATTCCACAGACACGCGCGTGGCTCACGTCCCGTGTAAACGCGGCTTTAGGAATCCTCACCGGTTTCAAATTTACACGTTTGACGCGTGAGAACAGCGGAGCGATAAGAGTCAAGAGAACTACGCTCGGCGGGAATCATATCGCCTCTATTCACATCACGTCAAATTGGTGTGCAAGGCTTTCGTTGCTATCTTTTTAACCTATGGAACTTGAAGCGGTGGCGCTAAAATGTTATTTTTTGGATAGCATGAATTAAAGGCCATCACATTCCTCTCGTGTTATACTTGACAAATTTAGGTAATATTTTCGGAAATACGGCTCGTTTTTGGCCATTTTGAGAGGCCTGAAAATCATGTTTCCAACCAACGCTCTGAATTCATAAAACATAGAAGCATAGTTTCAAGTATGTGTCATTTTAGTAGATATTTAAGGGGTTTCGCGTCAAATAGAATACGGGTGACACGCTGCAACACCGTCCATGCGGCACGCTTGAGAATTACGACTGAAAATCACGATTCTTTCACGTTTGGGGCGTATACGACCGTCAAGATGTCACATTGCTGGCTAACTCACGTTTGTACTGTTTACACGAAGCGTATTCTCGCGCTCCAGAACCACGCGCATAGCCCTTCGTCCCGCCTACCACGTGCTTGCTATGCGTTACAGTATGTTCGTAAACAAATTTTATTTACGAAACTATTCCACACGTTCCCACTGAACCAACTTACGAACGTAAAACACACTTGGGAAAATGTCACAATGTCATTGTTAAAACACCATGCTCATTAAAAAGACTGCTTTATCAGGTTACAGTGCTCTCAATGCTTAACTATAAATTGCATTTAGGCCTAAACAAATTTATAATACTATGAAACTCCTTCAATCAAAATACGTAAGACATATAATATACAAACGTGCAAAATATTTACAAATATTGACGTAATAGTATCAAATTAAACAAGGTACTCTAATCATATAACTTAAAAATAATTAATATGTAAGATGCACTCACAAAATATCTGCGATGTAGGCCTATGCCGCTATTTTTACAATGGCAGACCATACAGATAAACAAATAACGATCGATGCCAAAATGACGTTTAAGCGATGAAGGACAAACAACTGTCCAGGTGAAATAATAAAATCACAGGTAGCCAAATTATATATATTTTTTAATTTTATTTATACGAAGCGGTGTCACGTCATGTTAGTAAACACTATATAGTTATTAATTGTTACTGGTATATAATACTGCCTGTATTTAGACAGTTATTAGGAGGACCAGCCAGACATATCATATCTATCATAAATCCAACGTTTTCACGTAAAGACGGATAAAAAGCAACTTACGTGTTTTACTAATATTTTGTTGACTTCTACTAATCACTGTGTCAGAATACTTTCAAGACAACATAGACTACATTAATTTTTTAATGATATTCAATTCACTTGAGTTGTTTGGAATACTAAGTGTTTTTAAGTAATAAAAACAAACTTCATTAAGAGGATAAGAAGCCAAAAAATTAATAAAAACATAAAGTCAGGAAATTCATGGGTGATACAGGAAGTACTCTTAATGCAGGACGGTTGCGTTGCACGATTGGAAACAGAGACGTTCGCGTCTACAGGAAGACGTGTCTTTGGACTTGCGAAGTGTTAAGTGAATGTTATCAGATATTGCTCCAGCCAACTTCCACATTAGCCTACCGTGTGGAGACATCACGATAAAGATGGTTCACTTTAATGTGAACACTACCCAACACTTATAATAATCATGTATTTATTGGTCCTATAATTAGTACAATTTTGAGAGTTATGAAATATTTACACTAGTTTTTAGTTACATGAAAGTTTTCGTATTTAAAATAGTAAATATAGAGACATAATGGCTCACAGAATGTTGTAAGCAGTGCTCAGTTTACTCTGAACAGCCTATGACATCTTCCTTTCCCCGGGCGATAGATTAGACGAAGTGGTCCGGTTGCATGGCCCGTCATGCCACTGGACGACAATCATATGTAATGTTATCTTTGAGGGCATATGTGTATACACCTCATCTAACAATGTGATATATCAGCAGGTCCTTCACTGCTTAGTTTAATACAGGAATTATCCTCTGTCTTCTCAAGGATCATTACTTGCAGCTTGTTCCTAGTACACTAATTCACTAGCTTTTAAGAATACTTTTAGTAATCATTCAAAGTGAATATAACATCTTAACATGGACAAGGAAATCTGTATGAGGCACTGACAGTGGTGTTATTCATACTGGAAATATTTAAGATTATTGGTAGAGAAAACGATATTTAAGTTTGATAAGCACATTATTTGCTGTGTAAAAGGAAGATTTTCAGCATGATTTGTGTTCCTTGTATTAACTTTATGTTACAGTTTCACAAATGCGTTATCATATCGTCTTATTTTCACATACTTAAATATTACAGAGTCCGCGTTATGTAGTCTTCTACTGCATCGCATTAAACCACTAAACTCCACGTAATTTCAATCAACTTCAACATGTCAAGAAAGTTAAACAACAAAACGTTCATCAGTGCATTGCGATACGTTAAGATCGTAACCATATCCATGCCAACCTAATCAGATTAAAATGTTGGTACTTCACCAGGACAGCAACCAATTTACAGACGGCTAGAATATGCACACGGTTGTCTAATGTAGTTTATAGGCAATAACATAAAACTGACTGCATATATAACACGTTGGACTGGCATTCGTGAGGACCCGGGTTGGATACTATGCTCCAGCCTTGGGTTCCTGAAATGGCTCAATAGGCAAATGCTGGATGAACGTTTGACAAAGGCTATGGCCGACAATTTTCCTAGTTCCTGTCCTTGTGTAAAGTTGTGTCTATCAGTCTGTAATGGCCTCTCTGTTGACGAGACGTTAAGTCACAAAAATACTAATTTAAAGTAATATAGAGATCTAATTGCAGAGTTACAATTACTGAACACTAGAAGTAGGGGTATATCCCACATATAAATTTAATGGATTTTTAAAAATTGTATGAAATTATTATTTTAAATCTTCCAGTTCACTGAGTAATAGGAAACACTTCACAAGCCAATACAAATTATTCGTAGTTCTGAAAAGAAACGAACAGATGAGTCGCGATCACGCACTAAGTGAACTGTATGTCATTGTAAGCAGTGTTACGGACGAAGGAGTGAAAGACAACTGAAACATGGAGACCCTAGAAAATTAGTTTTGCAACACGAGCATTGCTGTAAGCACTCGCCAGCCGGGTATGTTGTAAGCAAGGGCGATTTAGGGGACGGTGAGTCCTGGGAAACTCGCCCTATACGGACGTATATGCGTGTAGTCGCACTTGACTACAGGAAGGTGTAATCGACTAGCCGGGTGAGATCACGCCCAGTAATACCAACTGCCGCCCCTAGGTGACGAGGGCAGATGTCGTCCTGGGCCTCGTGACCTCGAGGTCACTCCCTGTCACGACGCCTGATGAACGACGACATAGAGGGTGGAGGGAGACTACAGCTCGTCTCTCCGTCACTTGCCCCCAAGTCTGACAACTGCCCCGGCCTAAACAACACGTCCTCCTACACTGTTACTTCTCTTACAACACGTGCACGGAGACAAAGACTAAATAAAGCCCTGCTAATTGCTAACATTACCTAACAACGAAGTGGTGAATAAATTTTATCTGAACACGCCTAATGAAGTCAACAAATGTTAGGCAGTTATGGCATTTTGCATGTCCAAGGCGGAGGTGTACCGCTGCATGGATAAGGACGATCCTAGCACGTACATAGGTTACATTATCGCTTCTACTCCAAGTCACTAAACTGGCGTGCATTCTGTCCGCAGCATTGTTTCCCTCGCCAAAACCCCTGTGATCGTATGAAGTTGTTTCTTTACTCTCATAGCGCTTGTGGGACATCTCTATAACCACACGAAGCAAAAATAAGTAGTATAGTCTGATATTGGAAACAATATGTCAACATAAATATAGTAACTAACATACTGAAACAGATAAGAAAATAATATAAACGAAGATGATAATTGCATGAAAAATTAAAATTAATTTTATGTACATTTAGCAGCATACTAAACCACATGATACAATATCTCTAATCTCGTTGATGGTTGCAGAATCTGCCAACGATTAATTGCATATTTTCTCTAGTGAATGTCCGTAGAGTAAGTACATCTGAAGAAACACAGAACTCAACGTAATTTAATTATTTGTCGTCGTAAATACTTTTCCCCATAATATTTCGTTTGTACGTTAATCGACTGATTGCTCTCATAAAACCGCCATTGAGAAATAAAAAAATTTTTCGTGGAACAATTACGTACACCAATCTCATATTGTACTAAGGGACGAAATAAGAGCAGTAGTGAGAACCATAATTTAATGAAATGTTACTTCTGCTTTCTGCTGCGTTACGAATTTGTGCTCCAAGAAGTATTCTGATCTTGCTATATTTGAACCTGTTCATAATACGGACAATTTGCACCTTTTTTTTATGGTACGAGATAAATTCGTCTATTATCATAGACAATATTCCTGCAAAGAGTATGTTTCCAATTCCCGTACTTTGAAGCACTAACGTCTATGGTTTAAGGTTGGGTCTAGCTCATCGTGCTTAGTTTTCCATTCATGAAACATTTAACAGTATATTTATTGCAGTTACTTAACATTCCTTAATATAGCGCTTTACCACCATTTTACAAACGCATTCGTATTAAATTTCCAATTTTTCAATACGATTTAACAGATGCCTCTGAAACAGTGAGCATCTATTTATGATTTAAAAGTATTGCTTACCTCATTAAGGCACAATTATTGGCAATCTGTTGTGGATTTTTTTTTTCTTTTTTTTAAGTTTAAATATTTTTTCTTGAGAGTTAAGGCCATGCTTTCGCATTGGCGCAAAAAACTCTAAACATTTTTTACGGAGTACTTTGAAAAAAATTAGAGACTATGAGCAGTCATATACGATACACAATTCTATGCAGGCGTTTCGCAAAATAATGTTCTTCAATTCTCATTTTCAATGTCGTACAGAAAATTAATTTTAAACGATAGACGCGTACGTGATAATATTCAACTAATTCAAAAATGTTATTAGAGATAGCGACAAAACAAACAAATGAAAACACTACGAACAATGTTATTATTAGGGGATAGTTAAAATTGCGAAGAAAGTAGTAGCAGTGATAAAATTGGACTGAACAGGTTGAAAATAAGACAAAATAATTAACAGGAACATTTGTTAAAGAAAATTATTAGGACAACTTCGCAGAGGCGTTAATCTTCTCCAAAAACTATAGAATGACTCGCTCATAAATTGGTATAAAATATAAACAATAAACAGAAAACGACCAGTATTTAAACACTGCAATACCAAGAAAATCAGAAGTAACGTGAAGAAACTATGTGTGTTCCCTCTAGTATGATAGCAAGTCGTTTTGGGATTGTATGTGTTATTTATTCAAAACGAGTAACAAAAACTATTGGTAGCCTAATGATTCGTAGTAGTAAACGGTATTTGACGGATGCTTAATTAAAGGCGTAGACCTACAATGACCCGCACCAATAGGTTATTCTAAGATTGTAACACAATTACAAATGTCACAAATGGGACTACGAATTCTTCAAATCCCTTAATACTGTTATTTAAAAAAATTACCGGCTACTACTTTCGAGTAATAGGCTTAGGCACGTCCGATGGGTGTTCGAGTGATATTTTCACGATATAATATTAGTTTTATTGGCGTTACGTTTGTCTACATTTTTTACTTGTGATTTTTTATTTTATTTTATTTATTTATTTATTTTTTTTTTTTGGACTTGTAGCCTCCCCAAAGCAGCATGCCAAAGTTTAAATTTGCACATTACGGGAACACAGAAACTGACTTACTATAGTGAAATAATTTACACTGACATAAGATATGAGAAATATGTAAAAATATTTAAAAGCACACTCTTAAGTTCCTCTGTATTTTTAAATAATTGTCATTAATGAATAAAATTGTCATTTTCAGATTTTTGGTTATAACGTTGTGAGTTGTAAAATCTTTAAACATAGTATCGAACTTCAGTGTAAATAATTACATTTTTTTTTTTTTTTTTTTTTTTTTTTTTTTTTTTTTTTTTTTTTTTTTTTTTTTTTTTTTTTTTTTTGTTATTTATATAATCCAGTAACTTGCAAATTTTGACTTTGACATGCCACTTTGGGAAGATTATGAGAGTTAAAAAAATTTTACGAGTGGAAAATGTAGTCACACGTAAATTCTATAAGCAGACACTATGTCATACAAATTTTAAATAATATATTTTTATTCCACGTGAACGCCTTAAAGTATACACGTAAGATTATATATCGTGCAGTAGTAAGGGTTTTAAAATACGTTAATTAAAAATATATACATTCACGAAGAAACGCTGCAAAATATTTAATAAATAAATAAGTACAGATAGTCATTCAAATAGCAAGCCTGGATTTGACGCAACAAATTTCCTCGAGCTGTTATTATTTGAAAATCACTGGAAGTAAGAAAACATTTCCGAACAGTTATTTGGTCTGCTGTACCGTGGCAAAATTATGAACCACGCTTTATATATCCAGGTAGCAGTCGTGCAACAAGCATGCTGATGCGCCGTCAGACAAACGACTGTTTGTGCAGAACCACACGAGTCATCCAGATAGCAATCTCCGATGTCACCTGCCAAGTTCATTTCTTATTGCTGTTTACGTGCATCTATCCATCCGTGCACACTACCTTCGATACTGCCAAATGTGCTTTAGACATAAAATAGCCTATAGTGATAAATATATATTTAGCAGAATACCACATTAGCATAGTAACGAGTAATCATCTTTACTGTTCTCGTCGCTTTGTCATAAATACAATCATGGTGGCTGTACACTCCAAGTTTAAGGACTTGTCTTTTGATATGTTCTTTGTGAGAAACTGAAATAATAACATGGGGCTAGGCAGTATAAAAAGCAATAATATTTTCAGCTCCTGTAGACGTTACTAGAACAATTACAGCAAGTCAGTTGGCGAAGATAGTTTCGCTACCGAAATATTACCCCTATGTCTAACACCATACCAGTTAGAAAACCAGTACAATTAATTCAACAGGAATCTGTGACTTGTATACAATAAATTCGCCGTTTTTCGACAGCAATGACCGTCTCGAAGCACATTATTCTGATGCACGTAACGTGCGCAGCCCCCTGTAAAGTTCATCGAGAGAGAAGGAGTGGAGTGAACGTGACAGATGTGTGTAAAGTGCGAGTGTGACGTAACAAGGGCGCATGGCGTTGTGAATATGTAGCGTCGACAAAACAAACAGCGTGAAATGTTAACAGCAGCGCTATGCGGCCTGTGTTTACACGACTGGTCGAGGGCATGCTGGCGATGCAAAATATTTGTTTTTAAGGTAATTACAAAACTGGAGGTAGTCGAGAATGCGTCCCGGCGAAGAGGGTTAATTATTTATTGGAGTGTTTAATTACAGTTGCCAGAGCGCGTAAATATGTAGCCTGGGCTGCCCAGTGTGGAAGTGAGGGGGAGTAGTTGTATTAGGGGAGGCTAATTATGCTCGGGCCGAACATCGCTCGGAGCTAATGTTGGTGTGTTTCACAAGAGCCCACATCAAGGTCATTATAAACATTATTTCAGGTCCAGAGACTCTGCTTCTCTGGAGAGTGTGCCAGTACAGCACACCGCTACACGACATTACCCACGCACGTTACCTTTCATGTCGTCTGTAGTAATTTACTAAAAGCGTAACATGACTACAAGCAGCTGTAAATCATGAGTAAAATTAAAATAAAAAAACTATTCATTAACATTTCAAATAATTGCAACCGAAAATATTCAGAGTATGTTAATTTTTTAAAGAAGTATTGCAAATCTTGGCAAGGCTTATATAACTATTTATGGACTAAGTGAATGAAATCCTGACACACAGAAAACCCGTTAAAAAATTAATTACTGAAGATACAGTTTCGACAATAATATCTCTTTACCGGCGATGGGTCAAAGATGCTTTAAACGGGATTCGTAACTATTTCACGCATTATTTATTTATTTTTTTTTTTTTTTTTTTTTTCCACTTTTCACTTTTAGCGTTTTAGGTGTTGTCTGTGCTGTCTTAATTTTGAAGTCTTGAGTTTTCTCACTTTCGTTTTTCGTTTGTTTGGTATTTAACTTTTATTTTTTATTTTTTTTGTTTTGAATTTTTTGTGAGTGAACACAATTTCTTTATCTTTGAATTGTTTAGGCTTTGTTATGTATACGGGGTTAACCACAGCCAATCCGGCTTCTTTCTTTCCGTTATTGTTTTTCTTGTTTCAGTCTTAGTTTTTCTGAGACGAATTAGCACTGCATTAGAGTACGTTCTCAATTTTTCACCAAATCATTAATATTTTCCTTTATGCGGGTTTAAAAAAAAAATTTAAGCGTTGACAGTTTACACAATAAAAACTCGTGAAGAAAGAGTCGTACTACATCATTTGTAATGCTACTTAAAATTAAAAACATTACATATTTTATTTTATAAAACAGCGAGGGGTAACGTGATATGCGTATGGAGCAGCACTGGAATGAAGAGGTGAGGGAAACGGGAAATCCCCGAGGAAACTCGCCGACCAGCGGCATCGACCGGCACGTCCAACATGCGAAAGAGGAACGCAGATGTCCTTGGTGGGAGGAGAGTGCTGTAACTACTGCGCCACCCGCGGCCCATAAAGCCAGCGTGCAAGCGTACGCTATGTAGCCGCATCTAAGACGTCTCAATGTATCAAGATGGAAGGAGTCTACGCACACTATAATAAGTACTTAATCATCTAATAAAAGAATATTTCTTTCTCGAGCTCTGCATTCAAGTAAAATAAACACATTTTTGTACGAATATCGACGGCACGGGGTGAATCAGTGGTAAAACATTGCCTCGTATTCGGGAGGACCTATATTCTATTCCCTGCTACGGCCATCCTGATTTCGGTTTTCCAGGTGTTTCTGTAATAACTCCAGATGAATGCTGGGGTGGTTCCTTACATAGGCCCTGGCCGACCCCTATCCTCTTGCCACTACCAAGCCCTTGTGTTGTTCGAGGTCAAGCGAACACACCAAAGAAATAAATAACAATTATTTCTACAAAACATTATGATAAGAAACGTTACTAAGACATGTGTTGCCCAGAGCCTGTGAAAAGTGTGCGGAACTACACGCCTATATAGGTAGGAAACATTACATAATACACATGAGACATTGAATGGCCTACACAGGTTACATTACTTGGTCTATTCAGTAGATACTATTAACTATATAGGAGAGAAGGCCAAATTACACGTACTTTTTGTTGACTGCATACCCAACGCAACAAATTTCTCTACGGTAGTTCTATGATATTTTACTTGTTAGGCTCACTAATTGCCATGTATAACAAAGTATACTACAATTGAAATGTGCTCAATATAATTTAATAACTTCGTAAACTGAACAAGTAAAATCCACGCTGCATGTTGCAATATAAAAAGCCAATGTGTAAACTCTGTTATTTAATAATTTCCGGTAGTGTAAATAGTTTTGTGTCACTGTGAAAAATTCTTCGTACTTTCACAAAAAAATTCTTTGCAAAATAGTTTTAAAAAAAATTTTGTGAGTTTACAAAAAATATTGTAAATAGTACAGGAAATGCTTGCAAAAATACAATTATGTATGTATATTCACAAACCCGTTAAACCCTAAATTACTGATTACAAATATGAGCATAATTTTTTTGTCTACCATTTTTCAAGATTTACAAAATATTTTGTAAAATGTAACAGGCCATCGAACACTATGATCAGAAAAATATTTTCCACTAAGCCCCTCAGGTGTTTGGACAATTTAGACTACTTTTATTGTCTGAGACATTCTTGTTATATTGTCTAGACTAATAAATGTCCACGTGTGTTTGCAAGCTGTTTCTTTTAAAAATACTAATTTTTTTACTGTGTATAAGACATGATATAAGTTCAATGAACAAAGAATAGAATGTGAATTATAAAACAGAAAAAGTAGTTAGGTTTCTTCCTTTGAAAATTATCCAACACGAAACTGTTGGTTTTATTTGCACTAAGTTTATGATATTGTACATTCAAACTGAGTGCAGTAAGTTAGGGCATTGGCCAAAACAAAGAACACGTATGACGATTTGAGAAAATATTCAGGCTACAAATCTTTATATGTTGTCTGGTTATTCCTCAGATCGGAATATGAAGAGCCTCCTGCAGGTATATCTCCAGGAAATTATCAGCTGCTGAAATTGTTACCGACAGTTTTATGTGACAAAGTGAATTTATTTGTTGATACAAATTCATACAATCCTGATACCGAAATTCCACGTCTGCCGAAGTATGAAGAAGTAAGCAGTGGTAAACTCATTTCAAGTAAATAACATGCAGTATTTTCACTATAATGTTACATGGAAGTAATTGTTTTCGTTAATGTGAACATAAAGTAATATTTTGCTTTAATAGTTCTGTAACTTCATATAATAACTAGCAGTCCCCCGCGGCTTTGCTCGCGAGTATTATTCATAACAGTGTAACCGGCATATAGCCTTCAAATGTAAATAAATAACATATATATTGTAAATACTGCAAATTAAGTTAGAACAGTCGTAGAAAGCCAGTTGAAATTGCATTGTGTTTAGGATTGTTTGTTTTATGTGACTCATTTTTAAGATTTGTTTAATGTAATTTAATTTGTAATTTAGTTTTGAGTACTGGCGAGAGACGCAGTATGACCGAAGGATTGTGGCATTGTGTCACAACAGATTGGCGCTTAACACAGCAGGGGAGGGAAAGTTGCGAAAACATGGGGTGAAACCGAGCGAACAGCCTTGAGCCGACGAGGCGTGGATGCTGAAAACTAGGGCACCGAGAGGCGTGGCTACGCCCACCCCCCTGCTGTGCAATTTAATATTAACTTTATAATTAGTCATCAGAAATTTATAAAATTTTGTAAATAAGTTCAAAAGGATATCAATGTTAATGTGTGTGAATTTTAAAAAGATGCAATAAATTGATACGAAGGAATGGCAGGGTTTGTTGTCGTCGTCACCCACGAGAGACGCGACTGGCTGAAAGTTTAAATGGGGGCGGTCCTAGGAGAGTTTTACCATGTAGGCGCGAAAGGAAAGTTAAGGGACTCCGGCGGCAACCTCCACGAAGGGTGGACGCGCGTCGCGTGGAGCCACCGCGGTAGATTGTAGTAAGCCGCGTATATAGAGGAACTTCGACGGCGACCTCCACGAAGTGTGGACGCGTCTCGCGGGGCCACCGCGGGCGATTATAGTAAGCCGCGTATATAGAGGCTTCTGCGGCAACCTTCATGAAGAGTGGACGCGGGTCGATTCGCGGGAAGCCGTATAGAAAACTGATTCTGGCCGCGCCTGTCATTAAGAGTGCGATATTTGCGGGAAGTCGGGGTTACAAGCTTTAAGCAATATAGCATATCATCTCTCGTGGGACTGACGGAACAAGTTCAGGGTTCCGAAGTATCTAAGGACATAAACTGTCGGTGTTTCAATGCAATAATAATAGATTCCCATACAACATTTAAAGAGAGAGGATATAACAACAGATAATATTTACTTCAATTAAAAAACCTCTTTGTACACCAGATTGGTACTTCAGACATCAAGTGTTAGAATGACAAAGCTGCTAGTTGAACTAACTCTGCAACAGGATAAGTAGCTATAGCTGTCCACGTGAAAAGCAGTAATAAGTTTGTCCCTGCCACTAACAGCGGCTTTACCTGGGCCTTATTTATAGCACTGCAATGTTTACGTTGTGTGGTAGTTATAGACTCTTAAATGTAAGAGGTTAATCGAATGAAAAACGTCTGATTTACCCAGTGCGCAACCATTGGCGACGGTGCCCTCAATTACATATTTTCAAATTGTTCACTTTAAGTTTAATGCCGTTAGAAAGTTTTGGTGGGAAAAGGTTTCGCGGAAACGTTAATTGGTGCCGCAACCTTCAGATTAGTTAGTTGATTAAAGATGGTGGTACATCGCGAAAATGTTTTGTGCCAACATACCCTTGGAAACACTGTAGTTTCTCGCAACATACATGATACAGTGATACGACATAGCTGTCTGCAGACCAACAGCGGGCGTCAAAAATTACAATATCGGGAATCTTATTGGCTCAGTCAAATAGGGTAATAGCTTCAAGTACAAGTTAAAGCCAGTAATCTTCTGGTAAGGTGAACGTGAGTTGAAATCCAGCAAGCAGTCAAGTTTTCCCGCGATAAACCATTTTCTCTAGTGATGATGTGAGCTGATGTTGTCGACGAACCTAAGTGGAAAGTAAACTGCATAATACAATTTTCCCCTTTTAAACGACTACATGTAAATTGCAATATTTCGATCTGCCTTGCAGTTTTTGTGTGTCAGAATTGAATGTTCACACGCAATTTTTAACGGAATGTAGACCTGAGCTACAAACAACTGTGTCACGTAACGTCGGAATAATTCATGAAAACAAATTTAATTTAAAAAATAAAATATTCATGTCATGTGCTTATAGAGGTTGTACAACACCACGTCTCGGTAAGTTACTGTAGACCACGGTCGTAAAAGAACAGGTCTGGACACTCGCCTGGAAACTTGACCTCATTGTTGTTTGCTGCAGTTCACCAAGTTACCGATAATGCTATACATTTTTGACGCTGTAATCCGGGCGGTCGAGCTCAAGCTCCGCCCACTTCCCTCCCACTAAGATAAACAATTTATCAATACGTATTTTTTTATCAATTTATGAAATACTTCCTTCGCTCGCAATTTTAAATCATCCAGCAATCTTTATTTACTTTATAATGGCAACAATGGAAAAAAAAAAAAGGGCGGAGTTTGAGCCGGACCACCCGGATTACAGCGCCAAAAGTACAAAATTCTCGGTAACTTGACGAACTACAGCCAAACAACAAGGGGGCCAATCAAAATACATTGGTAGATAGGCGAGTGTCCATCAGACCTGTACTTCTACGACCGCGCTGTAGAGTGAAACATCTGTATAATTTATTTCTCACTGGTCGTACTTGCTTTTCGAATTGTCTGCCTTGAAAATTTACAAACACAGTTTTATTCTTAATAATAAAGTTATCTTATAAAATAAAAAATAATTATACATAATTTTTAAATACTTGCGTAAGCATCACTCTGACACGAACAACACTTTAATATCTCTACTGGATAGACAGATATCATTAATTGATGGAAAACAAATGCTATGCTCTTTCACCCTTTTGGGGGTCGAATTTTGACATATTTTAATTTCACATCTCAGACGTTTCTATAAGTACCCAATTGAAGTGGAAATCACGACGGAAGCCCGTTCCGTCGAATCAAAATCGATAATTCATTAAAAAAAACACATATGACCCCTACACAGTACCAAGAATTCGAATTTCGAAAAATCTTAAAACCGTTTTGCGATCATTTCTGTAATCATCATCCTGAAGCAAAAATTAACTGTATATCTCGGCGGGTTCGATAGACATCGAGGATTTATGTAAAACGCATTCCAGGTCTTTTCACCTCCTACGAGAGGGAATTTCGAAAAACCCTTGAATCAGGTTTTAAAATACTTTATTAGCGTCTCGAAAAACACGACAATAGTACGTTGGGTTCAAGATATATCGACGATTATTTAAAAACACATTTCATCACTTTTCACCCCTTTTCGCCTCCTTAGGTGTTGAATTTCGAAATTTCCTGAAAATATTTTTTAGGTGTTTGAGTAAGCATCAATCCTAAACAAAAATCACGACGTCACTATATAAAAATAAATGGGATCGATGTATATCGATTGTGAATTGAAAACCCATTTTACCCTTCTTTTACACTTTTTAGGGCCGAATTCGGAAAATATATTTTAAGGGTACATGGAATATTCACAAATGCATCACTCTAAAGCAAATAGCACCACGATATCTCGATTGGTTCGATAGATATGGAAGAATAAACATAAAACATGTTTCGCGTATTTTCAACCCTTCAATTAAAAAATTTCAAAACGTCTTGGAGTCCTGTCATAGACATTTGTATACGTAACTATTTGAAGTAAAAATTACGACGATAGCCAATTGTATTCCCGTGATACAGACGATTCATAAAAATAACACATTTTCTCCCTTTAAACTTCTTGAGGGTCGAATTTCAAAAATCCTAAAACTACTTTTTGGGTATTTACGTAAGCAACATTTTGAAGTGAATACCAACTCTCTATCCCGAAGGATTAGATAAATATCGATAGTTATTCGGAAATACATAAGGTTTTTCACCCCCTTAAATGTTGAATTTCGAAAAATCCTTAAATTTGCTAATATGCATTTTTATGTGTGTCCTATTAAAGTAAAAGTCATGATGATACGCCGACGGCTTTGAGCTCTACCGACGTTTCTTCTGAAATACATTTCACCCCTTTTCATCCCCTTAGAAGTCGAATTTCGAAAAATCCCTTCTTAGTGTGGGGAACCCACACACAAAATTTCACGATTCTGAGTCCAGTGGTTTGGGCTGCAGTTTGATATGTCAGTCAGTCAGTCATACAGTCAGTCAGTCAGTAAGTGTTCATTTTTATGTATAGAGATTCATTTTTAAATATATATATATATATATATACATACGTATACATATTTTTTTTTTTTGTTTACTGCGCAGATATTATGAAACACTGAAGTTAAGATAAAATAACATCTAGAATGCACTCAGTATTTTAGATAATGTACGTCTATGCCTGGCCATATTACCCAACAACCAACGATCTACGATTAACAATTAAAAGCTAAACAAGTAATCGCTCATTTTTGTTACCAGTAGACCGAGGAAGCTATAAATATGAAACAATCCTCTAAATGCGTTTAATTTTTATCAACCTGATGCATTTTATTGAGATATTTACTTCTTAAAAAAAAGAGAAAAACATAGTGAAACTAATAATGCAGTAAATGAATGCCATGGAGCTGTATGTACAGTCTTGTACCTGTCAGGTTCGCCAAGCAGGTCTGAGCATTCTAGCCTTATGCTCGTGGTCTGTGTCACAGCCAGGACGAGCCACCGCGTATTTGTGCCTATACAGCTCCAACCATTACTGCTTCCACTACTCGCACCTACTTGCTCTGCGAGCATGAATGTCGAAGCTAATATAGAGTAACGGAATTAACGTAGTGTGAAGTATCGCTGATATGCTGGAATCACAATAGTAAGACACGCGCGATATTAAGGGCGTGACGCGACACTAAGTAAGAACTCTCGTTATTTCGGATACTATTTTGGCTGGCGCGTAGCAAATACAAAAAAAAAAAAAAATATATATATATATATATATATGTAATTCCTTGACACTACATACGAACCTGTTATACACGGTCAAAACTTACATGACCATGCTACTGTTTGACAGCCATTAAAGTTTGTTATTTTCCTGTTTAGTTGTAATAAATGTTTGGCATTCCTACGTGTGGAAATAAAGTCACAATTACTCGTGTGTTCAAAAAAGTTGTGATTTGCTATTAATAACAAACAAATACATCGTAAAATAAACGCAACGTACCCCCAACTAACCAGTTTTACCAACATAGGGCCATAAAAACCAATTCCGACCCAAATTAAATTGATATGCTTTCTATTAGGAATTCAAGTCGCGTCCGTCATTTTTGTCGCCCTGGCGTCACAGAAATCTCGGCGCTGATTAGCTGACATCGTTTTTTATTCGAGTCCCATTTGTCACGCTGCTGAGATTACAACATTAAGAATACTTTGTATCGGTTTAAAATGTTCGCGTTTGACAAGTGGGAACATCGGAGCGATAGAGTCAAAAGTATCATGCACCACGAGAAACATATCGTCTCTGTCCGCATCGCGTCAAACTGCCGTGCGAGGTTTTCCTCGTAGACTTTTTCCTATGGGACTTCAAGTGTCGACCCTAAAAGTTTAGTTTTTGATAGCATAAAGTAGGGGCCAACGCACGTATCTCGTTTAGTACTTTACGAATTCAGATGGAACTTTCGTAGTTACATAAATAAATAGAGGACCTAAATGAGCACACACACGTGTAACATTCCTTGAGTGCAATTCCCAGGCAGACATCACTCAGGCTCGCTGAGCAGTTTTCCGACAAACGTATCTCGTACAAAGCTCTGCTCATCACTCGGTGAGGCTTAGTACCAGGTGAACCTACACACGTGCCACCACTGACCTTTTTTAAACCTCGGTGAAGCCAACTTCGTCATATATATATATATATATATATATATATATATATATATATATATATATATATATATATATATATATATGTGTGTGTGTGTGTGTGTGTGTGTTAAATACGAGAAAAACTACGGACAAATAAGAATTTTCATTATAAAAACATTCTAGAACATCACCTCATAAATATTCCTGACATTTTTTATTCCTATAGCAATATTCTCCCCTTCTTAACAAAAATATGCTTGTTCTAATGTGGTATAAAATGAATTAAGCGCCACCAATAATTTAGCCCGGTACACACTAGCCATAATTCAGTATAGAATTCCGTATCAAATTCATTACAAGTAGCACTGCGACGGTGTGTACCGCAACTACGCTTGTTCTACACAGAATTCCGTACTGATTTCCGCAGATAGAGCCAGTCCTATTTTTCATCGCAGTGTATGTTAACGCGCATGCGCTATGCACAGTTTCAGCCACCGCGCCTGCGAAGTACACAAGTAGGGTTTCCAATAGCATTTGAATAGAAATAAAATTCTGGTTTCCTACTGAACAAAAGACCATCGAAGTTTACAAAACCTAAATAATACAAGATTGTTTTACTGATTTGGCAATTACACATATGTCTTATATTGTGAAATACTTTTCGGGAATTTTACAATTACACTTAATTGAATATATAACCAACTTCACAAATATATTTTTCTTTTTTAACTGAAACATGTTAGTAAACAAAGATAGTGTGTACACATCACAGAAGTTTTGCTACATAATTCTGGTATGAAATTGCAATCGAAATTTATAAACAGAATTAAGTAAGTAATTGAGAAGAGAATTAAGGATACTGTGTACCGGACTTAAAGTATCAAGAAATTTCCTATCCTTGTTCACGCCATGACTGTCAGGTAAGCAGAGTCCGTAAACTGTCGACAGTAAAATAACACATTACTCTTACAGAAGAAGTCTCCGCCACTAGTCGCCAAACTATTATACGAGTAAACTGTTATCCTTTAGCTCTTCTGTATTTAATCTTGAAACTGAATCTCGTACACTCACGTTTATGTTTATATATTGCGTACCATGCTAATTTGATAATTGTAAATTAGTGTATAAAAATTTTACTTTTTCATGTTCACGAACTGGCCAATTTTCCTCTCAACTATTGTTACATGCTAAGTATTTATGCTCAAATTTATACATTCACTGTCAAACTTCTCTACACAAAAACTTAAGTTTGCAAGGCACATGCTGATCCTGCATCGACTGTTTACATGACCGTTTATTTTCAGAATGTAATGCGTAGTGATTTTTATTCCCTGCTTGCAACAAATAAGTAAACAATACAGGTGCATCTGGTACTCGCATTCTCTCGCTGCTTCACACTCAAATCACATTACTAACAAGACCTCACTATAACGTGCTGACTAAATAAAGTATCTATGCTCAGTCACGTGACACCAAGCATACACTCCACGAGTTTATCCTCCTTCCCCCACTCCATTAATACCTCTATACAATAAGTGATCATTTAACGGTTATTGCAACTGTTAAAATTGTAAACTGAACCGTTATTACGCACGTTTGTCATTGCTAGCGAATGTCAGCGGGAAAAAAGAAGTAAACGAGAAAAGGCTATCGTCAACAAATATTCAACGTACATACAATTCCGGAAAGGAATACAGTTGTATCCAGAAAGACGACACAAAACCAAATACAGCAGATGTGATGTTTGGAGAACAAAGGTTCGTTACCTACTTCAGGCACAGGCTGAGGACCTCCAGAAAACTTGCTACGTCCTCGTCCATTTTCCATATAGGCCTACCTTTCTTTTTTATGGTTGTCTTTTTCTTTGTGTGTCTTTTTCTTGATACAATGACTAAATAACTTTAAGAACTTACTTTGTGTTGTTTAATGTTCTCTTTTTTGTATTTTCTGCTTTTTCCTAATGTTTTTTTATTTTTTCATCTCAACATTTTTTTTTTTTTTTTTTTTTTTTTTTTTTTTTTTTTTTTTTTTTTTTTTTTTTTTTTTT
>PNEQ01024016.1:12565-29739 GCA_003012365.1 Medauroidea extradentata | reverse complement strand
TCGCACAAGGGCATTTGAGTAGGTCTACATGTTGTTACATTCAAAATTAAGTCTTTCAACCAATCACAGTTGAGTCTTACAAATAAATTAATGTGTTTGAAGTAAATGATAATGTGAGGTAGTAACTAAACGAAGTATAGTTCCAATTGAACTCGATATGTTTGCGTCGGATTGTCTTTCGAAAATTAATATCCTTTGGAAGTAAGAGTAAGACTGGAGGAAAGGGAGAGTAACAGTTAAAATTCTTACCGTCGGCTTGATGAAGAAGACTCGGAGGGGAAAGCACAAGTTTACGAGCACGAGGCACTGGTGTCAGACCTCATGGGCGATCTTTAACGACGACCGGGACGAGCCTGTAAAAATCACGTTAATGCGCGGAATTGATTCAGCACTGCCGGCGCTACAGTTAAAAGAGGGGAAAATGTGCGTGTTGGAAGGGGTTGGCAAGGGATAGGGCAGAGTCACCGGGAAATTGGCCCCCTTCTTGGGTGTATGAAGTGGGGAGGGGGTAAGGGTTAGCTGCAGGAGTAGATGGACAAGTCATCTAGAGGTCTTTCTCACGTGAGAGAGGTGGTGGTTATTGCCAGTTAAGAATCATTTAAGAATGTTGGCTTAATGAAAATCTACGGTTCAGGCCGTGCCAGGCAGCAATAACTTCGGGAAATGAAGACTGCAGTGTTTTGTGTTGCGTCGGCCTGAAACTGCCGCTTCTCTGTTCTCAATCACCTTTTACAACACGTTATAATAATGCCGTACATTACGTACATTCAAGACAACCGTTATTTTACTTTGTCACTTTTAACTTTGATAAACATTCAGTGCACAACACAGTATATAAAATATATTTATTTATCTTATCGGTAATAAAATATTTCGTTAAAATAAATACACAATGACGTAAAAAGAACGTATGTGTTTTAATATTTACGCAACTATGTGATGAGTGTATAGTCGTCGTTCAATAGTCCGTCGTGAATTATTAGTTTACTTCTTTAAATTTTACATTATTTTTTGTATAATTGGTATTTGTATAGTAATGTACTATCCCATATAATATTAACACGCATATTATTTTTCATTACAGTATGCTTGTATGTACAGAAACAGAAATAATCGAGCCCTTTTAGCAAGTTCATTTACTCAAACAGCATTAGAAAAATTTAATATTTCAAATAATATATTCATGTCGCTTAACTTATTGCAATGATATAATATATTATGAAGAATTAAGTGTTGTTTAATAAACGTTACATTGAGTAACACAGCTCGCAAAAAAATGCGCATTTCTCTATCACGTAGCCTATTTCTTACAAACACGCAGACACGTCAACATTTGTATTAACTTTACATTCGTTACGTTTATTCCACAGGACAACTAACGATTACATTTAAATATGACTCCCTTCATGCAATCCTACAAGCTAAAGTAAGGAAAGCAATACTTTAATCCATATTTAAACTTTCCGGTAAGTTTTGCACGGGCTACTGTATTAAAAATAAATCGGATAAAATTGCCTTCCTGTAGTTGATTATATGATCTATTAGTTTGTATCTAAGAACCCAGTCGGTCGACAGACATTAGATCCTACTATATGTCATTCGGGATAAAGTGAGTACTAAAAGTTTAACCTTTGAAAAATATCATTAGCCAGTACTGCAGTACTGTAACAATATTATTAGTTCCCTTACTGCTTGTATGGTTGGCAGCGATTTGCCGAAAATAGTTACGTGTATTTTCTTACCTAAATACAACAATAGTAAAACATCAACAGAAATCGACATACTTGAATGTTGCATAGTTAATCAACTTTTATTTATCGAACTATAACCGTTGCTACCGACTGTACAATTAAACTTACATGCGCAAACATCAAGTGACGTGTCCAGAGGGGTTAGACATTTTCCTACGTTAGCCGTTACGAGCGGAAAGATACGAATCGGCTGAAAATAAAAATTCCACATGGCTATTTTTAGTGCTCACTTTATCCCAAACCGTCTATTACTACGAGTGCCTATTTGTTACAAACCAAAAGTAACATCAGTGTTTTAGTGTGCATATTATCGTACGTAGACACACAACTGATAAATTATATGTTTTAGCTACTTACATTGAGTGCTGTTAGTACGCCCAGAGACAAAATAATAATGTGATGTACTTATTAACCGTAAAACGATGTCATTAGAAACACTGGGGTGAATGGAACCAAAATTATAAATAAATTCACAGCTTACACCTTTTGCTCAAAATATTATAACTACTATAAGACTACTGTTTGCAAACTGTTTTAACTTGTCTACATAAAAGAGAATTTTTAAAACACAATTAATACCGAAAATATAGCATTAAATCTAAGTTTCTATTCATCCCAGTGTTTCTAATCACCCAGTTTTTCTGTACGTAAAGATAAACATTTTCAGGATATTTTGGCTACATAGCCTCACCCCCTCCCTTTTTATGGTTATGCCACTGCTGTGATTACATTATTTACATATACACAGTTGAAGAAAAAAGACGCGGCTGCAGATAACCTATTGCAGCCGCAGACACAACACGACACATTCAAAGACGTTTCAGCAACATACACGACTATGTCAGGCCTACTGCAAGCAGCATGCCTCTCTTAACACCACCCCATTCCCTATCTTGCTGTCGTCAGCCTACCCTCGCTTCGGTATTATAGTACGTAGGTTTCGCCGAAATTGATGTCATTACGGACTGCATATTTGGCTTAGATAGAAAAAAAAGCAAAAGAAATCGGCCATGGCTTAAAATTAGCAATTGTAGCGTGGAAAATTCTAAAGAAGCTAAGTACCAAAAATATACCAAAATTGATTTTCTTACATCAAAATGAACTAGGTGTTGATGCGGATGTAATAATGTAAGAATTAAGTCTCAATAATTTTCCTGACAGATTTTTTGAGTATTTGAAGATCGCCACCTTCATATGCAGCAGGCTCTTGTAGAGCTGTTTTTTTTTTTTTTTTTTGCCTTTTACACGAAAAGTATTCTTTAGCACTTAGCTCCTTTAGCATTTCCACTCTACAATTTTCATAGCATTAGCTTTTCGGAAAACCACAAAAGAAAAAAAATGGCCAGGTTGAAGATGGGAGTGCGAGTCCACGACAGCTTGAATATCTTCGCCCTTAAGGGCTTGTTCCCGAGTTTTTTTCAGACTGGTGCCAATAACTCAAATATTTTTTAACCAAAAGTCTTGAAAAAAATTGAGTCAATTTGCAATCACACGATGCACAATACTGTGGACGCGTTTTTTAAAATAATGTACCATTCGCCAGCAAAAAAATAATTTCCTTCAGTTTTGCTTATTTTTACGACGAAAAACGTGGTACTTTGGGTAATGAAATCTAAAAAACCGTTCAGTATAATTCTAAAAAAAAAATTCAGCTACAAATTATAACATATAAGCGTCTGAACTGTGCACCGAAATTTTGATATGAGTATTAGGTAGCAATAAAAAAAATATTTTCGAAATCACTGCAAAACTCCGTAACAAAGGCCTTAAATGTTATTCTTAGCGGATAAAATTGTAAAACCAAGCGCGGTTATTAAAGTAGACACTTGACTGAACATGTGCACACAAGTTTCTTGAAGAAGTGTTGACTTTACTGTGAATAACCGGTACGTGTGAGCTAACTGGACACACCACACTCAAACATGAAATAATCAGTCAACAAGGCAAGCCTGCTAACCGCTGTGCCGCAGGGCGTTGTAATGGTTTCGTAAATATTCATCCACAACACAGCGGGGCAGCAAAGTGTGGTCGACATCTGCACCACGCAAAACTCTTGGGGGCAAGAGGGGGGGGGGAGGGATAGTATATACACGTGTTTAGTCCACACAGAATATTTCACTCGCATCACAGCGCATCGTCATACACTCGCGTCGCCGCTATAGACATAAATACAATAAATAATTTAAACAGCGCGAATGTACGTCAATAATACCATACAGAGAGAGAGAGAGAGAGAGAGAGAGAGAGAGAGAACAAACGCTACATCCGCATACCTTTCTCATAGCCGTGCTAGCATCCAAATTATCCAATGGGAAACATGTTATGTTGAATGATCGCAATGCTGAAATAAACTAAAAGTATTTATTTAGCACATTCCGATAGGCGTACCCCTTGTTTGAAATATTCAGTAAGTTTCAATAGGAAAAGTACAGCGAATATCTCATGCTTGTATTGCGTTGAGAAGTTATTGTACGTTATTAGAAAGGTTAAGAGGCCGTTCCAGTGTTTCAGGCGCACGTATGCAACCCGCATCAACCAAATATAAATCAAGGCTAATATTACCCTCGCTGTAACAATACAAGTACTACGCATATCAACATTACAATCGCGTTTTATGAAAGAGACATTCGTTCTTATTTCAGCTGCGTTCACCGAAGTCAAGTATAAAGAATGGTAGACTAAAAAAATTTCAAAACACTTTATTTTGTATTATGTTTTCAATGCTAACTGTTTGCTACACTAAATTTTGCGGAACGCAGCGAAAATAAGAACGACTGTATCTTTAATAGAGCACGAAGAAAATGCTGATATGTGTAATACTCTTATTGCTATAGAGAAGGTAATATTAGCCTTGATTTATGTGGTGTTAATGCGGGTTGCATACATGCGCCTAAAACACTGGAGCGGCCCCTAAGAGTAGATAAATAAACGTTGAAAACATCAATTAATTTCTAAGCTTTTTTCGAATCCAATATGGATATAACGCTCAATGTCATTCCCAGATAATGGTATTTGCCAACTTCATGAATAAATAGTTATCCAGAAATACTAACTCGTTACGCGTGATCTCTTGCGCCGCAGTTAAATACACGAGGTTCCGGCGTCAGAGATTGTGCCTCAGAGGTTCGTGACACTGTAAACAATTTTGTTTAAAACGTTGGCTATAACTATTGTCTAGGATTGCTATTGTTTAATTTTCGCAAATTGGCTTCAAGAAACCTACAGTTATAGATTAATGCTCTTGGCGTTGAATTATGTACCACACCTTCTCAAAAGGCCGTTTCAGTGTTTAAGGCGCATGTATGCAACCCGTATTAACCCTACATAAATCAAGGCTAATTTTGACTTTCGCTGTAACAACAAGAGTATTACACTTATCAATATTATCTTCGTGCTTTATCAATGATACAAACGTTCTTATTTTCGCTGCGTCCTGCAAAATCAAGAATAACAAACGGTTACATTAAAAACCTAATACAAAAGAATGTTTTGAAAAATGTATAGTCTACCATTCTTTATACTTGACTTAGGTGAACGCAGCTAAAATAAGAACGAATGTCTCTTCCATAAAACGCGAAGATATTGTTGACATGTGTAACACTCTTGTTGCTATAGCGAAAATAAAATTAGCCTTGATTTATATGATGTTAATGCGGGCTGCATACATGCACCTGAAACACTCTAACGGCCTCTAAGTATCCGGATGGCCGCCACGTTGAGACGGCCACAGAGTACTGAGGTTACCACACTATACTCGCAGCCTGAGTCTGTCACCGCCGTCACTTCTCAGGTCTTCATTGTCACTACTTGATGGACTCCAGCATCTTCACTACAAGCGCCACAGAATTATGCCAACGTCTTATCCAGCAACGTGACGCAATGGCGACGCACGTAACTGGCACACTGTAGGACAAGGGTTTGGTTACACGTCCGACCATATAGTTTTCAGTTTCCCTTGGTATTTCAAAATCCCTACAGGCGAATGTTGATAGTGTTTCTTAATATATAGGCTCCTTGGCCACTTTCCTTGCTACTCCTGATTCTATGAGCCAATGATTCCGTTTCCATGATTTCACTGCCTACAATAAGTAGTCTTCAATTCTTACTGCCATCTCTTCCGCCTTCGTCGTATTAGACTGTGTTTCATCATTTATTATGAATAATTATTTCTTCAACTACCCAACAATTGATACTAATTGTACACACAGATTCACGCACACACTAATAACGGAAGTATCAAAAGAACGATGTAAACAGTGGCAAGAATTTCCAAATGCTTGTTGCGTGGGTACCTAGCATTTGACGTTAGACCGATATTGAGAAGAGCCTACGGAATTAAGGAACCATGTTGTAAACAGCCTCTTACTAGATTCACCTGTATGAATGCAAGTAATTGAATCTTCCTATTCAATTTTCGCCTACTTCCAGATTTATTTAGAATTTTGCAGACGTGTTTACAATCGATGACAATACAATAATTAGACGGCTATGATGTGGTGTTCTCACGCACGAAAAAATATCATCTTGCTGCGAGAGAGAAAAAAATTGTTTATAATAAACATCTTTAAACAAGCAGTTTTTTTTTAATAACAGTTTTTATAGTTGGTTTTGTTTAAAGACGAAAAAACACTTTCTATAGTTTCGAAATAAAAAAAACACGCTTTTGTACCAATATGAACTAAAAAGTCGAAAGTATTATTTAATTATAAACTATCAAAACCACATTTTAAACATCTTCACATTCACATTTAGAAAGACATGGGTTCGAATCTAGGTTCTGACCATCCTGATTTCAGTTTTCCTGAATGTTTCGAAAATACTCCAGACGAATGCTAAGATAACTTCTTAAATATGCATTGGCCGATTCCATTTTCCTTTACCTATGTTCCTCTTCAAAGACTATAAAGATGTTTAAGGGCATGTAGAGCACCCAATACATAGATACGATTATAACGTCATTAAATTATATTACAAAAAATATTACATTTTAAGTCCATTGCTTTCAGCTGTAAACTGATCAGTGGTGAAGAGAACTCTTTATAATATTTACAGTGTACTAAAATTCATACTAACAGCGTACTATAGGCCGAGAATTCAATGATGGCTACGAGACATACATTCGGAGAATATATTTCTAAATACTGAATATTTAAAGTTCGAAAAATAAAATAGTCCGCCTCCAATTTAATGAAAAGGAAAAACACGCTGACTTTCGAGAGAAGTCCTTTAGCTCGTGGATGCCCGCAGAAAAAGTTTTTTGTGTGTTCTATTTTAACGAAAACTCGTCAATGTACTATACCATTATTATTATAAAAAAACGTACAAAATATATTACTGTGACTGTATGTTTTACACTTTTTCAGTTTAAATTCAATGAATAATTGTAGACAAGATTTTAATGAACATCAATAAATTCCAATGAATTCGTATTAATTTTCTGTGTATACCTATTACAGGAAGGAAATTTTAAAAAATGTGAGAAATACTTGGGTATAATTTGTTGTAGTAGTATTGTGACAGTTTCGTTACTTTAAATGTAGTGTCGGAACTCAAGGAGTTGATAAAGACACGGGAGCACGCAGAGAGTACGGCCGACTCCGGCTCGCCTGCCACACGCCTCGTTGCCTCTATCCCAATACAAGAACAAAATCAATCCCACAAGAAGAGGTTGGTGTCTGCTGCATACTGCTTGTCGTTATAAATGGTAGGTATTAATTGTTAATCATACCTACATTGTGGGTAGGTTTTAATTATTGCTGCCCTTTCAAACACTGCCAATTCGGGAACAATAAAATATTGTGAGGTTTAACTGAGTAGAGGACTTGAAGAAACCCAATAGTTGTTTGCAATCACATTGACGATCAACTTGCCTAGAATAATATTTATTGTGACATTAGACATTACCTTTTGAGTACGGTAAACTCGATACACTTTAATTTTTACTTAGGTTGCTCTAACTATATTATCATAAAGTGGTAGGAAACTGTAAATTATCTCAAAGTATAAACACAACTAGGGTTTCAGAAGGGCTTACTCTATTTCGAAACACGTATAGACAAGTGAAAGAAGAGGAAGAGGAGGGCAGGAAGAAGGCGGTGTTGCCGGCAGACTACACAAGGTGAGCAGTTTGTTTGCTCGCGTGCCGCGGCTAGTATAACAAACATTGCCTCCCAGGTGACGTCAGACACTACACAGACGCTGCGAACAGTTCACTCTCCATGTTACCTGCAGTAGACTAGCGGTATTCGTTCATTGACTATACACTTATACCAGTACCACAGCAGTTACATCTTCATCATAATTGTCTTTTAACTTATGACACCGTATCTTTAAGAGCCTTTGGGGAATCTTACTTCTTACAAAACATAATGAAGATTTACCTAGAATGACGGGAGAAACAGGTTTATACACGACTTAATTGTGTTGCGTACAATAATTGTGTATAAAATAGTTGTTGAAATAGAGGTGGCCAAGTGAACACAGATTTAACATTTTATACAGCACATGCTAGATAAGGACCCAACCATTAGCCCCTTATGACTGTCATATTTCTATAAGTTGAGGGGTCCGACTATCACCCCGTCACCTTATTATTAGAAACGCGTAGCGGTATCCAACACATGGACAATTTTTAAAAATTGAACCAAATTAATCGGTTGAAATTATTGTCTTTTGGTAATTTCTTGCCGTCGTCTGCAGCAGCGGCGACCTGTGTAGCTCAGCATTAAGACAGAAGACGCTCTCCTCAGGAGGCAGTCCAATCAGCGAAGCGTAGCGAATCCAGCTGCTAGATTCTGCGTACTGCGAGTGCGTGGAGACCGTGGACATTGAATGCGTCGAAACTTGGATCACCGTCGTCAGAAGACTCCGCCGCCCGCCGGGACCAGTGGGTCTGTGCCCCTTCCTTCCTGCCGCGAAGTAGATACTGGATATCTTGCTCTCTTCATAAACCAAAGTATTATAGAGACGGGAGTGGACTGCAAACTGAGTGATGCACCTACACTATCCCCCTCAACCAAAATTATCGCAATCGAAGGTTTCAGATGTCTGCGGAAATAGTGAAAATGGAGCCAGTGTACTGGCTGAGCTACATATTTATCTGCAGAGGTCAACACGAAGTAGGCTTACATTACATTTGCTGCTTTGAATATTACTGTGCCAGGCTTGCCTGACGCGAGGTTGACTATCGGACAAACTGGCTTTGTTCCACTTCCGCCAGGGACGCTCAGACCCAACGGGCGAAACAGTCTTGCTGAAACCCTTCTCTGATTGACCGGGGTTGCCAACCAACCCAATCCAATTTCCTAATTTTTGAACATGTTTTTCTTTAAATCAGGTCTTTATTTTCTAGTCCCAAAAATTACTAACAGCAGTTAAGGAGGTAGTATACTAAATTTATTGATTCTATGTTTTCTTCTTGTAACTAATTCTATGAGTTATTTTTCAAAATCAGCGTAAGTAGTGACACAAAGTTTTAGCTAACAGAATTTTTTAAGCTGAAGTGAGCTGACTGTTACCATTTTTATTGACGTGAGACTGAAAAAGAATTATCCTGCATAAATGTATCCGAAATTATGATTACACAGATCAAAACAGCAAAAATATGTAAAAAATATATATGATCTTAAAATAACTACTAACACATTCTCTATTTTATACTTAATTTATAGCATCACGACACTACATTTCGGGCATTTTTTTTCTTCTCATCCATACTAGAAATAGGTGGTAAAGTTATTTTGGATTATAATTTTAAAGAGTATTCAGTTTACGGGAAGTCACTTCTTTGAATTTAGTATCGTGGAAATCTAGAGTGTTCTCTGACAGTCTCTCAGGTTGAGTTTTTTGGGTCAATGTTCCTGGTAGCCTGCAGAGTTTGTTGCAACTGCAGTGCTTGTAGATTCCTTTGCGGTCAGTGTCCAGGTAATGTGTGCGTGGCGATGGCCTTGTTTTAGGTTGTAGGCAGATGGGGAGTGTGGTGATGGATGTGTCGGTGTCGCCAGGTGGTTGTGCGCTGTGGGTCCTTCTGACACTTTCGGCGTGCGGCGGCCTTCCGGGGGCACTGGACGCCTATATCAACACTCCCCCACTCCCCTGTCCCACATTACCAGATGTAGTAGGGCAGGCGCACGGGTAAGATGTGCAGTGCAGCACATTTCTGTCGTTCTACTCTCGGACAGTTCCCCCACCCGTGACGTCAAACGTCGCTGACGAGTGAATGTCCTGTGGGACAGAGAGGGTAGATATTCCGCCGGTCTGGAATGGTAACTACTGACCATTCCAGGAAGGTAAATCATGGAAGGTTCTGGACGGCGCAACCGATAGTTATAAATACCTGCCGGCCATGTTTTGGCGAGGCTTTTTCGTTTTTGAGCTTTTTGAGCTTTTGATGTTGAACTTCTTCCCGGTCTTGGTCAGAGCTTTTTGGTACTTTTGTTAGTTCTTGGGCGAGCATGGCGATGCCCCGATGGGCGAGGCGACGGCCTAAGGATTCGGAATGCCAGATTGCAGGTTTCGGTGTAGTTAGTTAGTAATTTTTTATTATTACTAAATTTTATTTTGGTTAGTTACTTAATATTTAAATTTTAAAATGGGATAAGAAGACTTCGTAGTCCTGAGATGGATGAAACTTCGCTGGACAGGGTAATATACCTAATGACCTTGAGTTTGATTGTAATGACAGAAACCAATTTACTTATTTTGCCGTAATTATCTTTTCTTAATTTAATACCTGTTCACTGTTCATCACAAGAGAGAACATATGTTTGTAAATTCATGCTTTAAAATCTTCTTCCAAGTTGTACACGTTTATTTTCATTAATGTAACATTTATTTATTTTTGTATAATTTTATTTTAATATTTTGTAATAAACTCCAATCATTTGAATTCACTATTTTATTTAAAGCATACGATCTGTAGTTCCCTTAACGTTGATTGATAGCCCCTAATTACAGAACATGTATTTTGATTAAATTACTTTATTAATAGTTGATGGTAGGTGACAAGGACATGCACGATACAAGATTGGAGAAGCGACCCGTATGGGCCGTTAGTCTATGTTCGATCTTCAGTACCCCTCACATAGAAAGTTTGCCAAGCGGTGTTATAATTTTATTTCAATTAGTTTGTTGTGCTCTACCATAATTAATACTTTATGTCGCTAGGCTACAAGGTGGAAGTCTTGTCTTTAAATAAAGTGTTTGTTTTTATTTTACTTAAGGAGCTACGTACTGTACGTTTTTATCCCCCCCCCCCCAGTTCTTTTTAATTTTAATAATAACAGAGTTTATTTAATGTGTATGGTTTATCATTATGGTTCAGTCAATTGCTGGTTCACGAATTAGTGACGTTTATTTGCTTTCCACCTCGTAGCCTTGCATAGCTTAATAGTTCAGTTATTCACACATCCCCCAGCTTACATACATACATTCAACACGTTAGCTACAGACAACATTTAACGTATCTTTCCAATCAGACGACACTGTCTGTCTTCTAATATCATTATAAATTATTATTGCATTATTTATTTTACTATGACCCAATCTCCTGACAATATCAATAATTAACATAGGTTTTATATTGTCGCCCAATTTAATCAAAACCCATGATTTTAAAGAAACTTCCCCCTTCGCCTTTTCGCATTCTGCCGCACAGTTGTTCACGGAATAGTACTTGCCATCTTCAACCGTGGCCTCTACTCAACCGCGCTCCGAGATGAACATCTCATCTGCTCCAACCAGCCATGAGCCAACCAAGTGTATGAGGCTTAGCCTTGAGACACATTCAGTCCCCACCTCTTTCGTATTAGCGACTAATGAATGCCACTGTATCCACAGACTGAGACGTGGTACAAGCTGTTGTGATAGGATGTTTGAAATATTTTTACTGCTGATAACAAATTCTACTTGTAAGGTACGTAATAAACACGGTCTGGAATTTGTATACTGTCAGTGGCGACCATCTTACTCTTTCCGACAGTACGAACAAAATTACTATTGTAATTGAGTGAGTGAGAGATTTTGGTCAGCGCTTAACATCGAGGTCTTCAGTGCTGGTGAGGGATGACATGAAGTGAGTATGGAGCAGCGTCGGAATGATAAGGGCGGGGGAAACGGGAGGTCCCCGAGAAAACCCGCCGACCAGCGGCATCGTCCGGCACGATTCCCACGTGCAAAAATTCGGGGACCAACCCCGCCGGGAATCGAACCCGGATCGCCTTGGTTGGAGGCGAATGGTCTGACCCTTCGGCCACTGCGGCCCCAACTGTAATTGAGTAACGAAGAATGTGTAGTAAAAAATGTCAACTTGTTGCAATTGTCTAGGACTTACCGTTTATGCTCAAAACGCACTTGAAGAATTTCTCAGACACATAGCCTAAAACACAGGAAATGCTGCGAATATGAATGTGATGTGCTTAGCGCAGAGACGATAGTGGACATTCACTGTAAACAACATGTACTATACCGATATTGTTAAAATCGCAGACCAGTTTGTTGCTGGCATTCTACATACATACCGTTAGAGCCAGTTGTGAACGAAAATGGTAGATCCCAGGCAGTTGAAACATGTATAAATGGTATTATGTTCGTCGTACTGACTATGTGAGGTAATACTTGATACTACAGAATTATACTACAGTGTCGGTAACAATGTTGGTATGACAGCTACAACGGCAGCTGCGTTCTAATGGTTACGATGCCTGCCTCCCAACAAGGCGATACGGTTTTAATTACCGCCGTGGTCACACCAATTTTCACATGTGGAAATCGTGCCGGTACGATGCCGTAGCCCGGTGGCATTTATCGGTGTTCTTCCATTTTCCCTATTCTCCATTCCCAGTGCAACTACAAGTTCACACCACGTCATTCTTCTTTGGCTCTCACGATCTTAGATGTTACGAGTCATACGAATCTCTACATTCATTCATTCTTTCTGACAGTGTTACTATTAGAAGTACTTTATGTTCGTTGCTGATTCTTAACTCACAAAATCGCATTTAGCTTTGTTGCACTTTTATAGTTGTAATGTTACTATTTGTTCAATTTCAGTACTTATGTACAGTGCAGTGGTATGTCTTGCTATCGCGTGATACTGTGTTTTTTTTTTTTTTTAATGCAGCTCATTCACAATCACAACTCACACAACTACTACACATGTACTGCAAGTAGTCTACGTTGTTTGGCACACACTGTTATGCATGCATGCTACTTCTCAATGGAGTTTGCTTATTTTGACAAGACTTAACTGTCTGAACCCATGTTCCAATGAATGGAACACCATGGCCTACGACATTTTCAAAGACGTCACATGACCCATTCATTTACAACTGTATTATGTGGGGATCCCAAACGTGCATGCATTATTATTACTTTTAAAACCACGAATTTGGGGGTTGTAGCTGTCATGATGTAGAGAAACAAAATTGATACAGATACTGTAGTAATATTAATAAATTACTTAAGTATTTCCTCACGGAGTTATTCGTGTTCAGTTTATTGTCAGTACGACGAACACAATACCATTTAGACACGATTCAACTGCCTGGGACCCACCATTTTCGTTTACAACTGGCTGCAACGATACGTACGTAGAATGCCAGGAACAAACTGGTTAGCGACTTAGTATTGTACATGTTGTTTACAGTGAATGTCCACCGTTGTCTGTGCGCTGAGCACATCACATGCTGCATTGCCAGTGCCCTATAGGCTCTGTCGATCTGCGCGAATCTTAAAGTGTCTTTTGAGCATAAACGGCATGTCCTAGACAGTTGCAACAAGAGGAATTTTTTTGTTAAATATCCCACATTATTCAATAAACCATCTTCAAATGTTCGAAAATCCTGACGGTAAAATAGTTGTATGCAATAATAGGATGGTAACCACTGTTATTTTCATAAGGGAGGAAGGTATTAAGCAGTCTTTCCTGTTGGTCTGAAGATCCCAATAGTACTAAGCAATACCGATATTTTTTTATGTCATTTTGTTTTCCGACACTTTGGAGAAAAACGATTTTAAATTTTGATATTCAAAGCCTAATATCTTCCTTAATATCAAGTTCCGACAAAAATGAAAAACGACTTTTTTCTTTTCAAAAAGAATCCCCTGCCGGTGTTTGTCGGTGTTGTTGTCAAACACACACACACATTATATATACCGAATGAAAACCACCAGAAACGGGATAAGGGCAGGTGACGGTAAATCACGCTATTGTTATCTTATGTTGTGTGTAATTTTGTACATTTCCACACGGTGGCACTCTAAGCATGGTGCAGTTGTTCACCTCAGTCTCAGTCCTACAGTGCTTGCCCTAGTATTGGTACCTACAGTGTTGTTACGTGTACAGTGAATACAGTTCAGTGTAGTAAAAAATGCCACAGATCTTCACACATGCAGAGTATACTGACATGATGTTTGTCTACGGTTTCTCCGATGGAAATTCCAGAGCCGCTGTTCGTAAGTACGAACGACGATTTCCTAATCGCAGAGTTCCAGATAGCAGGGTGTTTGCAGGATTGCATGACCGTGGTACGCTTCCCAGCGTAAATGTTCTATCCGAATGTCCCGTACAACAAGCTAGCTCTTAATGAAGTTGACAACATTCTTCCAGTACTAGAACGCAGCCCAACAACTAGCTCGAGACGAATTGCTGCTTAACTTGGCCACCGAGGTCACCTGATCTTACCCCATAAGATTACTGTGTGTGTAGCGAAGTCTACACGCGCAGGGTGGACACAAGAGAGCAACTTCTCGCTCGTATTTGCCGTGCTTGTGCTCAAGTAAAGCAATGTACTAATGAGCTCAGATCAGCAACACAGCAGCTGTCTATCAGAGCAGCAAAATGCGTTGAAGTTGGTGGTGTAGTGTTTCAACATGTTTTGTGTGGAAATGTACACAATTAAACAAAACATACGATAACAGTATCGTGATTTACCGTCACCTGCTCTTATCCCCGTTCCTTGTTGTTTTCATTCGGTTTCTCTGAAACGATTAAGAAATGGGCATATGTTTATTAGAAACATTTTGTTCGTAATTACCAGTACTATCACTCCTCAAAGCATGTATCTTTCCTCCCGACTCATCCTGTACATTATACACACATATGTGTGTGTGAAATATTCATTATTATTAACGAGTAATGTGTAATATTATTTGCTATTTAACACTACTAAGTGGCAACAATTCTCAAGAAACTATTTTTGGAGATGGCTTTGTTGAGCGGCTATAGGCCAGTATGTGTACGATTTCTGTATAGCCTAGATTTATAGTAGTTTTCTGGTATTTTCACGATATTAATGCGTCCACGAACGAAAGACTACAATTAATTTCTCTTTGGCTTGTGAATTGTTAAGTAGATCTCAGAGGACTGAGAAAATGGTGTGTGGCGTATGAAAACAAGCCAACCATTCTTTCCTTGTCCCTGGCACAATAAACAGAGGGCGAACGAGGACACATTTCTTGTCCATGCCAGGAATCTCCCCCCCCCCCCCAAATTCTTTACATCTTACACGCAGAGGTCTTCGTACCTCCGGTACATCAGCCATCTCATGTAGTTCGAAAAGTAAGGAATAAAAAAGGATATGCATAGGTGGACGTCAGGCTTATACTATCCTTGTTTCTGGTAGAGCGAATCTGGCGACGGAAGAAAGAATTCTTCCCCGCAGAGAGAAGAGTAGAAGGAAGAGGAAGGCCACACCACCATTGTAAACCTTGCGGCGACCACACGTCTGAGATTTCAAACAGACACTGTTTCCTAGAGCGAAACAAGCTAGTTCGTGTGTTGGTTGTCCCATTCGGAAGCTCAGTGAGACCAACATAACCTAAGGTCATGAGCGTAACTAATCATATTTCCTTCAATACTGGTGCAAATTAACCTTGAATGCAAGAACTGGTCAATAAATTTTCGAAATATTTTTGTTAGCTGCAGACTATTTTTCTTTTCTATGATTTAACTTTGCAATTTAAATTTATATAATTGTATTCTGTCCACCATCAGGTACTATTTTTAAATCTCGGTTTTTTTCGCATATAGATGTATAATCCCGCATGCATATAAGCAATGAGTGTGTGTCCACGTGTGTATAACCTTCCTTGATATTTTAGTTTGAATTTACAGCTACGAGTAAATTAAAATACTCAAATGCGATTTAAAATCAAATACGCAAGAGCTGCGCTGGTATATTATAGTTTCCGAATTTGGAAGTGTGTCGATAGGTTGTGTGTTCTTTATTTGTGGGACGGAGAGATGGGTCTGAAAGAAATATAGACAATGTACAAATGTCCCGCCATTAATCTCTACTTTAAAGACACGCCCTACGGCGTGGCGACGTTAGCGAGATGAAGACTTTCGCAATTTAAATTATTATTTTAGATTTGCTTTTAAATTTTTAAATTATGGAATATTTTACTTCATATGGGTTACGTGGACTATTTGTTTAGACGTTGAGCTACAGTACAGCGAAGACGATACAATTGTACATCGCTTCTGACATTACCAGACATTTTTCTCACAACTTACATGGTTATTGAATTTTGTGCATAAATAAGTTAATTTAATGATACTTTTAGTAATTTTTAGGAATACCTAGTATGCGTTTCGTTTTTTTAGTCCTGTGGCTGGTTAGAATCCTTGTTACATTGCTGTTTACACACATACAATTCAGATAATTTTTTTTCTCAAATTCACATAGTATCCTATAGCTAGTGGCCGAGGTAATTTCTAGCACTTATTGTTTTATATCAGAAGAAAATATAAGAACACAATAGTTGCTAGAGACTATACGTAGAACATTTTAATCAAAATCAATGTCTAAATCATTTTTCTAAGGGTTGATTGTTTAAATATAATATTCTTGTTTAAATATTATTCAAGGTTTCGTTATACAATGCATAATAAAAGTTTAGTACTAC
This sequence comes from Medauroidea extradentata, assembly GCA_003012365.1. NCBI lineage: Eukaryota > Metazoa > Arthropoda > Insecta > Phasmatodea > Phasmatidae > Medauroidea > Medauroidea extradentata. Next base: position 13,081 of record PNEQ01024016.1, on the reverse strand, counting down.
CAGGTATTTTAACATAATACGTCTCTGGTTGAAAGCTTTTGTTAGAAATATGTTTATAAAGATTTTGTTAATAGTGTAGACATTTACGCAATTACTTATTCAAAGTTTATCTAGATATCCTATTTAGTTTCAAAGTTACGATTTTTTTAATTTAAGAGATGTATTTTAAAAACCACATGTTTGAAGTAATAAAATAATTCCTGGAATGTAAACTACCACTTTTATTTTAGTGTAAAATTTTTGCAGCACTTGGCAAAGGGGAAAATCATTTGAAAAATATAAAAAAACGCAAGAAATAATTTACTAACAAAAATATAATATGTTGTTTGTGTTGCACATTGCAGGGAAAAATAGTAAAATATTGGCACATGCTTAGAAACTAAATAAAAAAGTACCGACGTGACACCTCACCTGTTAAGAGAGTTTGTTCACAAGTGGAATTTTTTTTTCTTTCGAAGAAGTGGTACGTGTGTATTTCGAGTGTTTGTTAATCAAGTAAATGGGGGGGGGGGGCGG
>PNEQ01024016.1:0-12465 GCA_003012365.1 Medauroidea extradentata | reverse complement strand
GTGGCGGATAAACCGCGATGTGGCCGGCCTGCTACATATGTGCGCCAAGACAAATTAATCTGTAAAGTGGCGAAAACTAATAAGAAGTTATCTGTACCAAAGAGGGTATTTGAAGATTCTGTAACGGTAAAAGTTTCAACAACCACAATTTCTCGTCGTCTTAGGGAAAATGGACTGTATTCCTATGTTCCTCTGAAGAAACAACTTCTGAGTAATACAAGAGGAACCGCAGAATTTGGTGCAAGGGGGGAAAGGAACTGGCTCCTGGAACATTGGGGAAAGCTCTTATTCAGCGATGAATCGAGATTCCTGCTCTACAGTTCACGAAGAGTGAAGGTTGGGAGGATAGTGACGGAGAAATGTCACCCCGATTGTCTCGTACCATCTGTTCAAGGGGGAGATGGTCAGTCATGATCTGGGGTTGCATGTCGGCTGAAGGTACCGGGATATTGAAATTCGTTGAGGGCACCATGGATTCTCGAATATACATTGAAACCATGCCGGAGAACATGCTGCCATCGTTTTCATTGTAAACTATTCATCCTAGACATTTAATCGTTACTGTAGTGAGTTTCGTAATTTTTGCAGTTCAGCTAAAGCAGTTTTGTCATGGTGATTATTAAATTACTTTCTTTGATAAAGTTCACAAATTGCAACACCCTGCAAACTTTTTATACGACTTAAGGTCACGTAAGCGTTGTTCTGGACTTTTATTAGATCGTGACATAATGGTATTCCTAGCATTTATTGTTTCAAGTAAACTACATTCAACATAACTTTCTTTGTGAACTTTGACTGTGCAGTTCAGCCTTTCGAGTAGCTTGAGATAGCAAAAACTGTTGTCTTTTGAGAGTGTAATCTTCAGGCTGCGTTAATTTGCGCCTTTTGGCTTCATTTTGAGCTTTTTTAGTTTTTTCCCCAATCCCCATTTTTAACACCTTCACTGAAGCTTATAAAAATATAATGAGAAACAATTCAAATAAACTTAATAGTAACTAAACTCTGCAACCGTAAACTACGAAATAATCACCGAAGCACAAAAGAATTACTATTATCATCTAACAAAAAAAAAGGTTTTTGTTTGTAATCAATGCGTACCAATCTCTTATTTACAAACAAAATATTAAAGGAAACAAAATAAATACAAATAATAAATACGTTAATATTAAAACTCAAAACGTGTTTGTTGCACTACTAAATTAGTTAATAATATTTAATGTATGCAAATTAAAAAAATAATTTAAAAAAATAAAAATTTTAAGTAACCCCCGACATAACATAACTTTAAAACGTAGAATAATAAAATTTCTTTCTTGGCATTTTAACTTCATTAAAAGTACCTATTAATATTTTGATTTTCTTTTTCACTCCTGCTTCAGTCTAATTCGGGTATTTTAAAGTAACACTAGCAGTCTTAGCGTAGCACTGTCCGCGTATATTACTCGTAAAAGCAAATATTTAATTTTATTGAACATACCTCTTTGGACACCAGATTACTAGTTCGGCCTTCTTGTGTTGGGATGACCAAACTGCAGATTGAGCTTAGTTTACAGCAGTATAAGTATAGCTACTTATGTGTAAAACAGTCGTTAAGTCTATCTCTACCAATTTTAATGACTGTCCCGGGCCTTAATTACAGTCACAGACAAACAGTCCTTCAATATGAGAGGGTATTCGGATGGTAAAAGTAGTATACGTGGTATGATGAATGATTTAGCCGCCTAACACGAGCAAGTATTTGATGACTGTGCCCTCAAAACGTAACGTTGAAATTTTATTAAAAATAATTAAAACATTCATTCCCTACACGCACAGAGGTTGTACAAAAATACATAACATATATGTAGACAGTTAACTATTGTATAAATTATTTATTTACGGCCATACTTGCCTGTTTCGGATCGTCTGTTTTGAAATGTTTACAAATACCAAGTTTTCCCCTCTTTGTAACTGAGTTATTTTACCAGTACAAAAACTCATATAGTTATTTTTGGTATTTACGTAAACATGGTTTTAAAGAAAATACCATTTTGAATTTTCAACTGGTTAGATTCATGGGCTAACCGAAAACAAACTTTACGCCGTTTCACCCCTTTAGTGCTCGAATCTCGAAAAACTTACCATCAGATGTTAAACCTTAGCGTAAGTATCCAATTAAGATGAAAGTCACGATGACAATCCATTGAGTCAAAGCTGAATCGACGATTGATTTAAAACATATTTTATCCCTTTACGCCCTGAAAGTTTGACTTCAGAAGAGTCGTGAAATCTATTAACGGGCAATACACGTTGCTGTTTTGTAGAAAGCATAAGGAGTAGCTGTTGAGATTTCCATATACTATTAATGGTGGGCCAATTATTTTAATTGGTAGTACACGATACATTTTCGCAAATTAACTTCTGACCAACACACGTCCATTATGCCAATGAAGGCAATAATCGAATGCCATTTTTTTTTTTATGTTTTGGATTACTTTCTTCGCCCGGCTTCAAAATCAAGAAAAAAAAATTGTTTTGGCAAGTGGTTAGCAAGAAAACTCGTAGTTGAATATTTTACTTTCGCACTAATATAAATGTGTAAGATTTCTGTAATCCAGCTGCAATAAGATAACTATATACGATCTTCCCTGCAAGTACCGAGCTTATGTCACGTAGCCTACTTGGGGATGCAGAACAAAGGGTGGCAGGCTTGTAGCGAGTGAAGAGTCAGCACCCTCACCCTCCTTACAAGTCGATTATCATACAGATGAAGATATCTACTACCCCGCCTGGCCGGGCCTGGCGAATAGTAATGACCCCATCATCGCGAAGGAGACCCCCGCCCTCAAACCAGTCCATATCGACGCCGGAAGGATTTACGGCTGCGCACACAGTAACGACAACACGAAGCCTAACGACGAACCGTCTCTCAACACACTCACTTCCAAGAAGACTTGGAATGTCTATGTCACCAGGGTAGTTCTAGCGACAGCCACCATTACACTGCGTCGCTGAGCTCGGCACCACTGTGCTTGCTACTTGTTCACATCACATACAAGGCACAACAACTATACATCACTCAGTCACTGACTGCAAAAAGAATTCAGACGAAAATAAACATAAAACAATTCGTTTAATACATTTCATTGTGTAAAAACTATTTTACGGAAAATTATCTGACCTAAAACTGCATATATTTGTACTTAATTTACTTGATATGTGTGTATTCTTAAAAGCAAAGAATATTTTCCCGGATTAAATTACAACGGAAGTTTGTGTCTAAAAGCTAAATATTCCTGAAAGAATAATTCAAAATAATAACGACAAAAACTAAATCATAAGCTCATTAAGATATAGTTTAATGATCAGTTACAACATACACATTTAAACTACTAGGCGAGCTTCGCCGTTGTATTTTGAGTGAAGAAATACTTTCCACAACCAAGCAATCGATTCCTCTTCTACACTACGGATCGTTACTACTGATTGTGTGTGTTTATGACTGGGGCGGTAAACAAAATGATCTTTTAATGATTATTGCAATTGGGGTGGGGGTGGTAATCTACAGTGTTTTGTTGGATACATACAATTGCTAGTGAATGCTTCTGAGTCGCAGATAACCCACAATTACATGTATTGACAACGCGCGAGTAAATGAGCAGCAAAAGATAAAAAACGAAAACAGGAACCAGGAAGGCCAGACATGCCTGTAGTCTAGAAGCACACAAGTATATGTTAAGAGCTGACCAATATCTCTTCACATTCATGTATATGTTTATCCGTAATCAATTAAGTTTTAACGTAGGCGCACGAATAATAATTAAATGTTTGCCTTGAAAAGGAACTTAGCATTTAAACTATTATTTTAATTCGCTAAAACCAGTTACAATTTTCGTGGTGGACAGGGCTTAGGAGCTGCACATATAAGCTCTATCAATGATAAGCTGTAATTATGGCATACGTGTAGGCATACAGCATATATTGCTTTCTGTGAGTTTTTTCGCCATGATGCTTTCATTTGGCCAAGTATGCAAAAAAATGAACTTTTTCGACGTATTTATGTTGAAATTTACAATTTATATTCTGACAAAAGTGGTCAAAAATTCTAGTGAATTTAATTTTATCTGGTAATAATAAGAGCAGAATGCCCAAGAAATATGCATACAAGTGAATACATCCTATATGCAAACACATGTAAGTGCATGAATGACTCAATTTCAATTTTCAACAGCACAACTTCAAGAACAACAATACACATCGTCAATTTACAAGCATATGCTTGGTATTGTTTACAGAAACAACACGTCGTTTTATGATAATCGCATCTGTTAGTGAATCAGCTTGCTTCCAAATTTTATCCTGGATTTATAGTCGGACATAGTTCTCCTCAAAGCCTCGTATATTACACTAGCTGCTACGCCTGCATCAGTTTTGAGCTGTCATACTTGTCTGCCACTGCATTTCACAACTTCAAACGAACATAGTGACCCAGCTAAATACATAACATTTTATTTGTATGTATTGGCTATATTTATTTACAAAAACAAGCGGTAAATAAATTACTCAAGAATGTTGTTTTATTAATAAATTTTCCAGTATACAATCGATTTTCAATAAGCCGTCATAGTTGCCTATTTTAAAATTAGGTACGAAATTGTTCTATTACGGAACAGGCCATGAAAACAAAAATCATTGACACAAATGACAGAATAACATTGAACTAGATATAAACTTCTTCAGTGTTGTACGTGCACAACACAATTAAGTTATTGTAATATTAAGTTACTCCTTACCAATGTAAGATCACCACAGTTGGATATCTGCAATAATACTGGACTTCGGTAGTACTTACCTGAAACAAAAAGAAAAGAATACGTGTCATTTATTTTAGCACTTGTATGGCTACGTCAAGCAACAATTATGATATGCAAAGATTTCGATCCTATTGATGTAAGCCATACTGTAAGAAATTTTTGTGTAATTTTACACGAATGTACGTGGCAGCACAATCTCCACACATGTTCGTGTAATTTTACAAAACTTATGTCCATGTATTTTTACAGTACATAACCTTAAAAATACAACAAAATGCATGTATAATAACAGTGCTACGGTACATGTATTTTAACACAATTATGTGTTAAATAACCCGTACTTCTAAGAAAAAACTTTCAATTAAATTTAATAAAAACAAAATAAAATTAAAATAGAGTATATTTGAAATTAACTGGCAACCTAGTGCAAAACTTTGAATTTTTTTTCTGGAACCTTAATGTGAGTTATATCTAATAGAGTGATTAATTTATGAAGTGATTTACAACTAACAAAGCATCACGAGTAACTTACGAGTATTTTAACTAACGAAAATTTCAGACCTTGCGCGGATTCGAACCAACTATCTTAGAGTTAACAGTCAACGATTGTAACCATGAGACCACCGATGTTTGTTAACCAGCCTAGTTTGTGATGCGGGATCTATTCATTCCAGACTAAATGGCCATCTTAAATAGTTGTTTTTGACATTTGTTGGGATTATTTTTACAAGCCGTTCCAAATGCACAAGGGAAAACATTGTCCTCTTTCTTACCACGCGTAATTTTGCTTATTTGTACATTTAATGTATAGCACGACCTAATAATTGGGCGACGGCCAAGCTTATTATACCAAGTCCACCACCGTATTTAAAATTTTTATTTCAAGTAAGTTTACACTAATTTTTTTTGTAAAATGTATATAACTTCGTTTAGCGAAAATATTTTTGAGATGAACATAGTAAAACTGAAGCAAAGTTGGAGTTCACAGACACAACTACAGGTTTAGCATATTTTTAACTGTAAATCTACGAGAAAACCACATCGTAATAAAATATAATAAGTTTAGGTGTTAGTAAATGCTTTCCACACATACGAGATCATGTATGTACGTCAGAGATGGTAAACTTGTTAAAGCTTTCTGATTAAAAACACACTTAAATCGTTTGCTTGTTATGATAATATACCTACGCAAATTGCTCGAGTAAATTTATAAGTATTTTGCCGTTTCAAAACAGCATTGTGAAACAAGCATTTTTACTTTTGAATAAGTGTAATTTTACATAGACAGTGCCGTTATAAAACATAAATTTACGTGTAAATTACAATATGTCACTGTATTTCTACACGTACATTCAAAAAAGTAATTTTACATCAACTTTCTAGTAAATTTGTGTATACATTTGTGTTTCTTAATCAACGATCTGCACATATTTTGGATCAGCAAGAACAATTGTGTATAATAACACTTACTGTCACTGTATTCCGTAATTACACGTACAAAAAAGTTGAACTACCAGCTATTTGTACGTGTATTTTTACACTTTTTTTACAGTGTAGGTAAAACACGTAAGTTTGTTATTTAAACCCTCATTATTGTTTTGGTATGTATTGGGTTAAACAATATTCGTAAAAACCACACCATTTCTGAGTTAGTAATGTTCTGTTTCGCTTCTTCCATGTAAACACTTGGGAGTTATAAGTATTCCGAGCAAGACAAGACTTAGGTAGAAAAACACTGGGGATAGAAAAAAAGAATCGGCCAGAGTGTGTGTGGCAAGAAACCGCCACAGCATTCGCCTTACAGTGATTTTGCATAACCGTTGAAAACCCCTGATTCACCTCCCTATGTTTAACCGCGACATATAAAAAACAATGTAAAGCATTTATCAGTACAAAAAAAATCATATTTATGAGTGAAAACGAAAATACGTAAAATTGATTTATCGTAAAATATTTTATGTGTAAGCTATAACCGAAACGTTTAAAAGTCATAGAACACACTGAAAATTGTATATAAAGTCAATCTTCATTTCTCTAGTTTTCTTCTGAAGAGATTAGCAAATCGTTAGAATATGTGATATTTATCCATTGCTGAGATCACTAAATGTCTTCGCAAGAACGATTGTCAGGACGCCTGGCTATCTCGACAGGTATTCAGTTATGCCTAAATGCACTGGTAATTAAATACGTCACAGTTCTGAATCGGCAGCAGCTTGGGCAAACCTACGTTAGCTTCATTGGCGAAAAATTGTCGGATCGCTGTTCCCGCGTTCTTGCATTTGGAATTATGATGGTTTACATAACACACAGCCTGAAGTCTACATTTGTTGTAGTTGAGAGCGTACATTGCTATGTGGTTAATTAAGGGTGTTGCCGACCTGGGAGCCCTGATGAGAGCATATACATGTAAATTAAATTAGTCGGGGCTCAGTAGCCGTCGAACCTACATACATGACACCACTGACTGCACTTATTATATCTCGATGAGACACGCACTGCTACAGCATATTTTATGGGACTTCAAATACACTGAAAACTAGGAACAAATAATTGAACCACATACTGCAGAAAGGCAACATGTTCATTTTTCATAATTTAACATAAAGGGAACTCGTCCTGGACTTGTTACCTATCTGCAGTACACAGACAATATTGAAAGCATTGCCAGGGATCTGCTATCGTGTGGACACGTTTCCCTTCTGTGGTACATGATGCGTTCACACATTTACAACCGAAAAGGTAAATGTGAAAATGTTGTACTTGTTGACTTTCTGCAGTATATGAATTAATTATAAAATAACTCGGAAATTTTACTTAATATCTATTCCTACATGTTATCGCTGTAGCAATATTTTGAATTCAGAAAATTGTTTTTGCCCGAAAGAGATAACATTACAAAAAAACGACTAAGAACAGCCGTACATAATTTAACGTGTAAAGCCGTATTATTGCTAACGTCACAGCTCACAAGTAGCCGGTTTAGCCAAGTTAATCTTATTTTACGCTTTTATAACTCACACTAGTTTCATATCAGTTAATTACAACTAGTGCATGCTTCTTTGGCTCCAACGAGCGCAAAAAAAAACTTAATGCTTACGGGCATCTTTATCGATATTAGATAAAATAATATCGCCAGCCATGTCCTTAACGTAACTTGAAGGAGGTATGTTTTAAATATTATTTTAAAGACTGTAACAGGTGATTATACTAAATTCTGTTTTTATTAAAATTATTTTTTAATTATAAAAATGCCTTAAACGCCTGTTTTTGTGGTCACTTATACGGCGTGTTAACTCTTCGAGCAGAATATTATTTTTCGTCATAAAAATACTTGGTAGACGCTAAGTCACAAAGAAATGCACTACAGACGGGAAATTAGCTCTCCACTGAATGCACTCAATGTATGTAGAGGCGACAAAGATTTCGCCGCGCATACATACAAGCATGGTCAACACTACTGGGACAGCTGTTATAGCCAAGGCTAAGCATACTATTACATTTAGATTTAAATACATTCCGATAAGACTGAAATAGCAGGTAAGTGCGAAATCAAGACTAGTCGCCAAAGTGGATGAAGTTAATAATCCAGTCTGAATATTTAGTCTAAATATTCACTGGACTGAAAGGGACAAAGGAGAATAAGTTTTTAAACAGATTCATTTTCTTGGTTTTATAAGAGTTGTAAATTGTTTCTAAAATATGAAAATAGTTTTTCATTACTTTCTGGAAGCAAACAACAACCTATCGTAATGAAATATTCGCCACTTTGTTATTTTACGCTAAATTTCGTTCTTCAATGACTAGTGTTGATCAAATACGTCGCTACAAAATATGAGACCCAAAATTAAATTGCTCTCTGTGTTTGCAAATAATGTGTATTAATGACTTGTTATTAATACTTTTACTGCCTATCATTTCCGTGATACGTCCAAGTACGGCCCAGTCATGATTTTTTTTCCCTGCAAGCTGTATACGTCATTCCCAGAAAACCTGAATAATCCAAGAGACGAGTGAGTGTAGTTTGTGGTAGCGGGAAAGTATGAGCGGAAGTATACAAGAGCACCGCGAGAACACTTGTATAAGCACGCTGGTATCCACGCTGTATCTCAGATGACCGCGCTAAGTGGTCGCTCACTGTAGGCTCACGTGACGAGGACGGGAACTCTGGCGAGTATCAAGACAACAAACTCAAACAATCTCAGTTTCGAGGGCTACATTTTTGCAGTAGGCTCAAGTAAATATTTCGTGAAAGACACATCGGCCTTCATTACTTAAATATTATTTATCTGAAGTCGTTCGGTACCGCTAGGAAACTGCCATTTAAATAACTAATCAGACCAAATTACATAATTTAGCACCTCAATATTTGGAAATTTAAGGCTTATAATTACTTAGATGGAGTATCGCGCTAAATCCCTATTACGTCCGTAAAGTCATGTGCTGTTTCATACGTACGTTTATTCACATTTTTGTTTCAGCCAAAATGTGGCAACCGGAAAACCTTTTTTTTTTTATAAAGAAAAAACACAGCTATGTTTGTACAGATTATTTGCAAACTGATCTAAATCTTTATTGAAGGTTAATCTTTGTGAAAAATGGCGGCAATGATGTATTGTTTCTCATAGCGTTCATCAATTCGTATAGGCGTGATACCCGCCATTAAAATTCGAGTTATAATTCGGTAATTACGCAATACACTGCAAACAATGAATTAAACCACGATATTTGAACATTATTTAGTGTAGTAACCAAAATCGTACTTTAAAAACAGTGTTAAAATCGTTCATCAAGAGAAACAAAACTGATCATCATTTTACTCCATACACCTACCGTCACATTTACAATCTACACAAAGATGGCAGCGGTGATGTAACAATGTCTGGTATGAAGCAATACTTCACACGCAAGTGGTAATAAACACTATACACAAATGCAATTACAGATACTGTGTTACTGGTGTTCTCTACATACTAGATATTTTCACGTCGCCTCTGACATATTAGTGTGCGTTCATAAAGGAAACTCTAGCTACTGCATGGCCACATGTACCAAGGAAACTTTTTTTTTGTTCAGTAGGACGTACTGGGTACGAAAATAGCATCAAAACTCCATAACTCACGACAGCAAAAAGTAGTACCTATGTAATTAGAGTGTTGGTGATGGTGAGATTTCAGCCCGGGGGCTGGTCTGAACCTCAGAGGCCCGACTAGACGTGAATGAAACTGCGGGATTTCACAATTGCCTTCTGCAGTACGGGATGAGGGACAACACATCAGTCCTGGGGCCCTATTAAATATCACTACCCGCTATTTGCACCGACGCAGCGCAGGGCAAGTGAAGAGCAGGTGAAACGAGTCTTCTATTGCATGTGTGCGAGTATTTAATTCCACTGCAGTGAAAGCAGACGCAACACAGGTGCAAATTTTGCGTTGCACCCATAAAAAGTGATATTTAATCGGTCGCCTGCGCCCAGAGAGGTAACGTGTATATTTTCCTCATCTGCCGGGAACCTATCCCAAGACTCTTTGCTTACTGGTCAGGAGCACTAATCCCTGAGCTAAGAGGTCATAACTTCCCACTCCCCCTCTACTTTGTATACTGGCAGACGATGTTAACATTCTATCGTGGCTACATTCATACCATTTTTCGATATGAGAAAATGCTAACTATAAACTCTAATTTCAACGGCAGATATCCATCTCCCTTTTGTGCTGAGCTAGACTGTAAGTTGTATTACATAAATACCACCATCTTTCAAAAAGATTCCCCTGCCTAAATATTACGGGTACATTTCCGAACAGTCAGTATGCAAAACCTAAAAAATGCTTGAATAGTTTTAACGAAATTTCCATTTACTGCGAAGACGAAAAAACAAAAGAGTACAAATATATAATAGGCAACAGTATTCGTGTGAAACTATACACATAAAATAACATAAAAAATCTGCTGCTGTCCCCGTTATTTTGTCCAATACTTAATAACTGGTTAACATATTTGGTCTGAGACTTAGTTCCTTCCAGACTAAAACATTGCATAGCTTTAAGGTGTTCGATAACAACCTGGCTAACCTTTGTAGATGAAGTAAATCTGATCGCGTGACTAGGTTCCTCTGGTTACATGTCGTCAAGACGTAGTGAGTGTTGTACGGAGCGGGTACAGGTTTGTTGACGACAATACCCGAGGGTCACCACGTGAGAGTCACGTGTCACATCTACCTGGCACAGCTGACAAGGACACAGATGCTTATCATAGAAGAGAAGGCACAGGGATCAGGAGATTGGACTGGAAGGGGAACAAAAAACTCTCTGGCGAGACACGCGGGTCCTGATACAACAAAAACAACACACTTCTGCGCTACGTTGCCACGTATCCTCTACCGCCACACGTTGTTTGCCGCGCACCGATTTCACAAATTACGCATTATAACTTCACATTTCCGCAGTGTCATATAAATAAAAAAGAGGATAACGAATAAGTATACAGATATTTTAAAAAAGCTTAAATATTCCTTGGACCATTATAATTTTTCAGTAATTGGGTTGGTAAATTTATAACAAGAAACCCAAACGTAACACCGACATCCCGGATAGTCTTATTCGCAATCTTTAATATCCAAACAGCTATGTATTTATGCCGTAAATATGGTTGTGTATATGTACACAGTTTTTCAGTCAAGGCTCAAATATTTAATTTTGCCAGATATTTTAATATTAAACAAAACCAAAAGACTAGCTTTGTTAGTTAATACTCCACATTAATATTAATATTTTATAAATAGTAAATATACCAAATAAGAATACAATTTCATTTAAAAAAGATTGTTTGTTCATCAACAAAATATTGGTTACAGTTCCATAAATTCTAAATAATGCACATGCATTTTAACATTAACATTCCGTCAACGAATGTCGCAGTTAACTCGCTCAAGACCGCATAAACTATGTTTACACACGAATCTCGCACACGAAGACCCGACTGGTGTTCAAGTATACTATAGGCGATTCAGGATAAAGTGAGCACTCAAAAAAGCCCTGCTTAAGTTCTAGTTTTAGCCCATTCGTATCTTTCCGCGCGTAACGGCTAACGCTGGGAAATATCTAACCTCTTCGGATACTTCACTTGATGTTTGCGCGTGTAAAAAAATATGTAGTCAGTATGAATCGACACAGTTTGATTAAAAAGGTTTATTTAACTATATAAATTATAATTATGTCGATTTCAGTCAATTTTGTTTCAGTATTGTTGAATTTAAATATAAAAATAAACGGAACTACATTGCTTGATTTCGCTGCCAACCAAACAAGGAGTAAGGAAACTCTAGTTTATGTTGAATCATATGCAGTAACGGTTAGTGCTATATTTCAAAGGTTAAATATTTAGTGCTCACTGTAACATATAAAGTGCGGAGAGTATTATACGTAACTTCACCTCTCTCACTCATACACCAGACATGAGCTTATTGGGCTCGCAATACTATAACGAGAAATGTCAGTCCTTGCCCAGTCTACAAAATTATAATATTTCTAAGAAACAAAGTAGCACATGGAAGTTTACTTTCAGGAACTTTACATTGTTTAAATTTCATACAGTAGTCAAGAGTTCCTATTAGTAAGAGCTTCCATGAACCTGCCAGGAAACAAACTACGATAGAAAGCAGGGTAAATTAATTTAC
>PNEQ01024015.1:0-39040 GCA_003012365.1 Medauroidea extradentata | reverse complement strand
AAAAAAAAAAAAAAAAAAAAAACAAGTGCAGGTAGTACGAGATTCTGTATTTTTGCGAAGAGGTTTTTGCAACAACTTGTTCCAATACATTCTAATTGTAAACTCCCACCCATTACAAAAGTCTCAACTTGTTCCAATGCCGTACGTGCACATCTGCAGTTCTGTCTCGTGGCCAGTGGCAGCGTGTCTTTGTGAAGTGACGTGTCTCATTTGACTGTACCAAGTACAATACTATGCTGCAGCACCACACGTATGTGATTTGCAGGCAGAACCTCAAGACACGCGAGAGTTTGAACATCCGATCACTGACTATGAATCGGAGCTGCAGATGTGCACAAGACACAAACTTGGCGCGCGAGCCGTGCTGTAACGTGGCACGGCAAGTACTATAACTATTGCAAATGTTTACAATGCGTGTATCTATTGAAAGAGCGACCCTATGGTTTTAAAAATGCCGTTCACTATTACAACATAACTAAGCTCCTCAAAAGTACTACATACGACTTTTTCACGTTGCTGTATCTGAGAAAATATCAACCGTAATCGTAAAACAAAATCATAGAAACCTGCATTGGACTTTACCAGAAATAAAGTAACAGGGTCATCGGTTAAGGTCCCGTTGAAAAACTTGGTCTACGAAAACACGGTACGCCAGTTTAGTACTTCGCGCCTAGAGGCGATGAGGTGTTTGACGGACGTGTTATATTCGACTTATCGCCTTCCCTTTTTCCGTGCCACAAACGTAAAAAACGCTAACGTCCTCTTAACTCTTAAATCCGACACGGGGCTGCTGCCCCCTATCCGCACACAGATGCCTTGATAATCGCGGCCCAGGTTATGCGTGTGTTGTTATAAGGGTAAGGGGAGGGAGGGGAGGGAAACACTGGGGGGCTACCGTGTGGGGTGACCGGCTCTACGTGTGTGGACGCAGTCAGGTGTGCCATGTGTGCTGGCCGTCTCTCGTCTGACTGCCGGCTGACCTTGGAGGGGAATCCAGGTCCATTGACCGCTCCCTCCCTCGTTCCCCTCTCCGGCAGTACCATCTCTCTCCCCTCCTGTGGTTGGTTGTGTTGCGTATTTGGAGCGCGCCGTGGCGTGGCAACCCCGCGCACCTCAGCTTGCCCGCACTTGTCTTGGAATAACAATAACATTCTACATGGCGGAGGCAGGCTCTTGCTTCGCATACTTATTGCCCTGCTGTGGAACGAGATTCCAGCGAGCCTGTACAAGCCTACCTATAGAAGCCACGGCCAGAGTTATATTTATGGATAATAATAATACGGTGAGTGGGATTGACGTCTCGTCGACATGCGAGATCATAGACGGTGATACCCTACTTGGTTCAGTGACAAGAGCAGGGGGAGCTTGGAGAGATTTCGGGAAACCATATAAAACCGAAGTCAGGATGGAGCCGGGGATCGAACACGGGTCATCCCAAATGCGAGTCCGACGTGCTTCCGTTGCGTCACCTCACTCGGCAATCATTATAATAAGACTTTATCAACGATGCAGTTAAAGGCGTTGACGTATTGTGGTACACTGGGCCATAATACTTCTGTCTACAATTGATTAGAGAACGGGACAATTCGCGGATTCACTGATATGTAGGCTAGCCTGCAAGAATATATGTGTACTCAAGCAAACTGCAGCTGTTCATTAGCTGCTCGCTGATATAGTGATATGGATGTGTCTGTATTTAGTTACATGCGTATTATTAGCTCGGCTACTTACACGGGGTGTCAAATAAGTCAAGGACCAATAGTGAAAGTGGCATTAACGTATAGTTGGTGGGATTCTAGCTTGTGCTTAAAAGAAGACGCGAATTTTTCAGGTCTGTAACAATTGAATTGTTCACACGGTTAACGCTGAAAAGAACAAAATGCAGCATTTTTAGTCGATCAAATAAATTACTTAGAGTAGCAACGTTGCAATTCTTTTAATTTAATTTACATACATACAGTGGTTCCAGCTGTTATAACTGACAAAAATGTATTCGACACGTGTAGGACACGATGGTTTCCAACCTTTTACTTATTTTTACTATAATTGTTGGTTACAACGGTGTTCGTGTGAACAGTTTCATTCACAGTGATTTTATGAATTTTCAACCTTAAATCTAAGTCAGTACTAAAAATTAAATGCTGATCTGAACTAGCGATATACTATGGGAGACTGAAAATTGCGTGATGATTTATTTTCGAGGAAGGCACAGTCACCCTTTGAAGGTACCGGTTTCTGCGGGGCAAAGCATTTATATAGGAATACGTTTATAAGCACTAGGTTTAGAGTTGCTGACGAATTTCAAGGTATTAAAAAATAAAGACGGCCGGAAATGGGCACAACCAATATGGGCCACACCAACGTGAACAAATAAGCCAGTGGTGGCTTATGTATGCGTTCCACGTACGTACTACGGAAAAGAAAAGAAAGGCTTTTTCTTTTAATTTCCGTATTTTGGGAAATATCAACACGATTTAAAAGACACAAAAACATTCTTAAGGCTTAAAACTACAATTCCTATTAATAAAATAATGCAGTATGCGCTTCGATGTCTCATAGGAAATACAGTCATACGCCAGTTGAGTAGCTTTGCCCGTAGATATGATACTGCATCAGCAACACCATATATTTTGTGCCTAACGATACATTAACCCGATTTGGATCTACGGTTTTTTGTATTGTTTGATTGTTTAGAAACACTTGAATCGTTTTTGCGCTCTAGTAAAATGCATTACCTCGCTATAAACTTATAAATCCATAATATCTTACCAATACTGACGACGCAGTCATATTTTTTTTTACTGTGAATATATTCTCGCCTTGTCAAAGTCATCTCGTAATGCTAATGTAAAATTTGGTGACTTGTACCGAAGACACTTGTATAGTGGTAAGGTGCTATAATGTTTTCTTGTAATTTCAATGAAAATATTGTTACGTATGATTTGGTTGTAGATGAGTTTTCAGCCCGGAGACTGGTTTGAACTTCAGGTGAAACACCTGAGGTGAGACTTAGGGAACCGGAGAGATAACTGTAAATATTGACATCCCCGGCCGGGAATCGAACCGGGGACCCTTGGAGGAACTCTAAGTGGTCGGACTGTTATGATTTATTAGTATGGGTAGCAACAAGCCAAGGAAGTTGGAAATAAAAATTAAAAAGTAGGGGTTGGTGATAAATTAGGAAGAAAACACATTGAACCGAAGTTCAGATCTTTTGAAAATCAACCTGAGTCAGTATTATCAGTTTAAAATTAAGTTACGTAATTTATGTATCATTTAGAGACTTTCGTAATGAAATGTGACTTAAGGGTTTGATTTGTGACAGTGAATTTATCTTTGCTTGACTTAGCTGTTGCGACGAAACACTAGTTTGCAGTAACAGCACTTCTTGTCTGTTGCCTGCCATGCTGTATAGAATGTGCTGACAAAACATTTCCGTCAGTGAAGTGTACTGTCGTAACACGTTTGGTTAGTAACTTGCTGTGTCAGTCGACTCTCGACATACTTAATTCGCCGTCGAAACAACGTCTTCATTGTTTTCTCGTGGAATAGACTGCCGTCGTAAAATATGGGTCGTATGTTTGTAAACGACATGTCTACGCGTAAAACTACAAATAAATAAACCCATCAAATATTACTTCCTATATACCGCAAGGTTTTATCCGAAAATAAGTTTACAGGCTATTTATTAAACTATTAACAAAATGACAGCTTTAGAAATACATATATGTTATATGCTATTTAGGTCCATCATTAGCACTAATTCCCGTCGTCGTTAAAATGTAGGCCTTCAGAATAGATGTATGTTTATATTTACATATTTGTGACAGTGTGGTTCCGCTACAGACAAGACGAAAAAATAAATTTTTTTATGTAGACATACGTGTCAGAACACTGCAAAACTTTTACTGTTTATGTGTATTTATTCACCTCAGTAATAATTTACTAATTTAATCAAATGTGAGACGTAAGAGTAGAGAAATAATAAATGAGGCTTCAATGTGGCTTAGAAATGAGGTTAATTTGAGGTTCTAATTTTCTATATTGGTGGGACTGTTGCAGATGAGCTCAAAATTGCACTTTCCGTTACTTTTCACAATTTATTATTATATTTTTTATTATGTGACTTAAAACAGGGTCACGTCCTTTCTAGACGTGTACTAAGAAAGTGGGTGCAAATCGACCATGGCCTATACGTGTATTCGGCGGTTATATCAATGGAATAAACTCTCTAACTTACAGCGACTTCTTATACACATTCGATAGCAAATTGGCACATGTTTGGAAAGCTTGTAACACCAGGAATCCAAAAATCAATTTTTACATTTGCGTACACGACTTTGTGAAATTTGTTCGCATTAAAATAAGTTTTTCCTTACATCGCCACTGTAAAGCGCTATAGAGTGTAATTTTAAATGAACTTCAAGTACTTTTCTACCAACTTAAAAGCGAGGCTTATAGTCCGACAGAAGATTAACGCCGCCACGAAGACCTAATAATATTCTTTCAAGGACATTCCTGTCGTTGATAAAAATTATTTTTTTATTTTCAGTCGTTCAGTTCAGTATTTATCGCTGATACTGATTTCTAAATGATTTAAAGTAAGAGAAAATATTATGCTTTTTGACATATCGTTGCAATTTAGTTTTTACTTAGCAATAACACTGTACGTAAGGTTTTTTTATTTCGTTATCCCTTAAAATTTTTAAATACTTTAGTGATGATTACATAAGTGTCTATCGTTTAAAATTAAAATTCCCTTACGAAATTTAAACTGAGAATTGAAGAATTTTTCATAGCTATCCAATTGAGATTAAAAAATATCGTCGGTGCAAATGTAAACATTGATTACCGCATTCCTTAGGTTATAAACATTCTAAAAATGTACAACTTCCCTAACCTCCATAAATTTTGAACAAAAAAGTAATAATTTCTTGACGTACGTAACATAACCTATTTCCCCTCCACCTGGCCTGGCCTCCTAGCCTTGGGAGTTGATTGTGAACCTTCCCCTAGGCTGCAATATTTTACTTCAACCCTTTCCCTCCATCACCCTGGGTTGGACTCGCCCCTCTCCCGGACCAATATTTCTTGCCGCGAGGCGCGTCTCCCTCCTCCCCGTAATCCCGCTCTAGTTACCTGCTCTGCTGCTTGAAGCCGAATATGTGGCTGCCCTTTTTTGTTCCCCTAACATGCTTCATTTTATATACGACAGCCATTTCGATATAAACTTAGCATATCTTAGGCAATTGGAGCAATATTTTTGCCATCATTGTGAGTCAGTATTTAGCCAAGATGACACGTTACTTCAGCAAAATTTCTTGCGCCTCAATAAATTATTTAAAACTTCCTACGTCACAAATAGTTAGCGCCGCGATTTTATGGCGAAAATATGTTTGCAACATTTGGTTTCGATGCGTCATGTGCACACCTTCAGCTCTGCTACATCGTCTGTGGTTGGATGATTTTACTCTCACTGGCCTTGGCAAATTACAGACGTACAGACTGACAATAATCTTATTCTGATTGGTGTAGTCAAATGAGAAACGTGTCTGAACAAAGACACGCTACCAATAACCTTGAAACAGAACTGCCGATGTGCACGTGAGTCACTGAAACAAAGTGGGACAAGAATTTTTTCGCGACAAAATCGTGGCCCTACAAATAGTCCATCAGGAGTTCATTATTACGGCCAAAATTTTAGGCCTACTAATAAAATTAACTAATGGTGTTCCTAAGGATTTATTTGAGCTCGTGTGAATACTGCGTTCAGAAAATTATTTCTAAATTAATGTGTTTAGATTTAATTTATGTACCGCGGCCAATTAGATGTCGGGAACGCGGTTTTAGCTGACATACCTTAGAGTAGACTGCCTGATGGAAGCTCGATAAAAAAAACATTATATTAAAAATGTCGGTCGTGTTTTGTAGGAGTCGAAACACGAGAAAAAACAACACCACTTTAAGTCCAACGATAAAGGTGAAAGTTCTCGTCTCAGTTCTAATAATAATTTTCTTAATGGCGTGAAAATTGGTACAAGTTGAAGCTGCTGAGTTCTCTACGCAGAAACTTCAGATTTGCCTGGTATATGTTGTAACGTTTTCTCTTCTTCTTGTACGGCTGCTGCTGCTCCTCCTAATACATACCTGCCAACTTTTACGGATTGTCCGTAAAATGTACGGAAAGTACATACGTTTTACGGTTTTACGGAGGACAACATAATTTTACGGATTTCGGGACGTTCGACATTTATGTGTGTACATTAATGCCATTATTTACAAAATATAGCGGACAAATTTGTTTTGCGCAAGCGTACCAACATGAAACGTGTTTTACAGTATTGTTTCGCTTTGCTATTGTGCATAAACACTCGTAAAATTCGTTACTGTGCGTTCAGCAGTTGGTCACAGTGAACACTGTAGGAACCAATAACGAAATTCGGTATGTGTTTTGTTTCCGGTTTCCTATTGGCGTATTTTATAGCCAACAGCCAATCCGTGAATTTCTTGTATGGGCTGTTACAAGATGGTGATGTGCGTGTTGTTGGGCATTTTTAAACGACAAGTGTGTCGTTTCTTGTCAAATTCCGCGCTTTTCTGTGTGCTTGGAAGCTGTATTTTTTACTTTGAAACTAAAAATATTTTTCCGCTGTTGTAATGAATATGACGTATAATATAACTACCGTGTGATGCGACGAAATTTTGAAGTTAGAAAATGCATCGCACGCGTTTTTGTACCGTCGCGAACTTGAAAGAAAAATCATATGCTCTTATTGTGAAGCATACGTACAATAATAATATTTTATATGATAACGAACTGTTCATAATTACTACTAGCATAATTTTTGTGCGGCATTTATTGGTAATTTATGGAGTATGGTATGAAACACGTAACTGTAACTATTATTTGAGGTTACAGGCCTACGTGGAAATCACAGAATAAATATGAATTTTCGTAAGTAGGTTTTGAAGGCGCTGTAGCTAGAGCTAAATGTTACCTTACAGTATTTCGTAACTCAAAACACAATCCAGTTTGGTATTGAGCTATTTCATGCCACATATAATAAACAAAACTTATTGAGATTTATATCTAACTTTGTGAAAGTATTTATATTTGTAACCGTGCTTACAGGTTGTTTAAAGATGCAAGTGTACATTTTGAATTATAAAAGAATGATGGATTTTCAAAGAATTAAGTGAACAGGAAATTGTTCAAAGTATAACTTGGCAAATAATTGTTTTTGCATATTTAGGTCTTGATAACGCCTACTTTAAAAGCAAATCAACTTTTCAAATATTATATATGTTACTATGTGTACAGTTTGTAAGGCATAGAGACTGATATAATTTGGCACAAAAATTGCCGCGTGCAGTTTACGCAAAAATGTGACATTCTGGAAAAATTTTACTGATGGTCATTTTGAAAAGTTGGCAGGTATGCTAATATTTCGAGAAAGGAATATTTAGCGGTTTTAGTGGCTAGCGTGTTAGAATCCACTTATGTGTGTATACTCAAGCCCCGACCATTTGTCTTTTAGCTGCTACCCACTGGAACAACAGACAATATTTAATATATGTGGCTTACGGGGTGTGGAAAGGTAAGATGTCCAGCGAATGACTGAAATACTCAATAGTCAATACAATTTAAACTGCTCATCATAATTCGATGGGATTTTTTTTTTCCGAGTAGATATTCTATTAGCGGACAGCACTGGGTGGTTGTATGCATTGCTTCCGAGTAAAAAGTTAAAAACTGTATTTACAAAAATAACTGATTAAAACGACAAAATCCACAATAGCGGAAAACTGCAATTTTTTTCATTTTTTGTACGGATAATATCCAGGACTTTATAATAACAGAAATTGAAGAAAAAAAAATGTTTGCGTTTTGATTTTAAAACAATTTTAACGTCCGTAAACCACTCGCGAAAATGTTTGCGTTTTGATTTTAAAACAATTTTAACGTCCGTAAACCACTCGCGCAGTTGTTTTCGGAGAGTAAATTATTTTAAATAAAAAAAACGTGAATATTTTTTAAATTGCATACATAGGTTAGGGCACGGTCGTAGAAGAACAGGTCTGGACACTCGCCTATCTAACAATGTATTTTGCTTGACCCCCTTGTTGTTTGGCTGTAGTTCGTCAAGTTACCGAGAATGTCGTACTTTTTGGCGCTGTTTTCCGGGCGGTTGGACTCAAACTCCGTCCACTTTTTTCCATTGTTAAATTTATAAAGTAAATAAAGATTGCTGGAGTCTTTTCTTAAATTTGTGAGCGAAGGAAGTATTTCATAAATTGATAAAAAATACGTTTTGATAAATTGTTTATTTTAGCGGAAAGGAAGTGAGCGGAGTTTAGTCCGACCGCCGTAACATCAGCGCCAATAAAACACAATATTCTCGGTAACTTGATGAACTACATCCAAACAACAAGTGGGTCAAATATTCAGGCGCGTGTCCAGACCTGTTCTTCTACGGCCGTAGGTGAGGGTCACTGAACTCGTAAAAAAGTTTTCTTTCCTTTTTTTTTTTTTTTTGTGTGTTGTTCCTAAGTGTTTCTGCCTGTAACTGGACACGTGTGACAAAGTTTCCAGTCAGTACAGTAAATAGTGTCAACAGGGTTTATTTTCTTAAACTGAACATAAACAGTAATATGCCTTGAAGCCACGGGTCCCTATTTATACTATTTTAGTAAGTTTGATTTTTTTTAATCCTGAAAGCTAGCAGATGTCGCAATACCGTTACGTAGAAGCATTGGAAATGGTTTGTACTATGTAGCGTAGGCCTAATTTTTTTCAAAACGTAATTTTTAATAATTTAAGTTAATTATTAACTTTAAGAAAATTTAATCACGTCAATAATTCGTCAAAATTATAAGAACTTTTGTTTTGAAAATAACTTGGCTACGTAGTACAAACAATGTCCAACATTTCTATGTAATTGTTTTGAAATACCTACTCCCTCTCAGGATTAAAAAATAATAATAAACTGGTAAGAACAGTGTTAATAGGAACGTATTGTGATTAAACCGCTTTGTGGACTTCACATAATTGGGCTGTGTCTGTACACATAGTTGACTAGGTTACCAACAGAGAGCAGGCACTTGTCGTTTCGACAAAAAGTGGCCAGTCACGTATAAGATCACAATTCAAATGTAGAACATATTTCTGACACTGAAGTTCCAAGCCTAGTACCACGAAGTATGGTATCAAGTGGGTAGCATATGATGGTACAGATGTAAGGTGCCTTGCTGCCGTCACACGCACCACCCGAGCCTTGCTGTCCGCACTCTGCCGTTGTTTGGCCACACTTTGCGACATTTCTCCTCGCCAGTCTTTTGTCACCGCGGGCCTTCCTGCACAAATATTTGAGTGCCGGTTCTAGCGAGCTCGAGTACCGGAAAGTCGTGACCAAAGAAGCCCTGGCAGGCGGTAACAGGCGCCCCGCCGGCTAGTTGACGTGTTCGGGGAAAACGTTCTTATCGAGCAGGAAGCATGTCGTAGATAAGCCCGCCGGAACAGGTGGCGGCCCGACAAGCAGCAACGTGTAACCGGGTCATCCGCCCCGCTAAGGTAGCCCCCTGCCCAAACCGCCAGAGTCGCCAGACGTACGAGAATTCTCGTATTTGTACGAGGATTCTGGGTGTTTTTACTCGTTGTGCGATATATCATTTCTGTCATACGAGAATTTAGAGACCAGAGAAATATTAATGGCCGGACCTGTTAGGTGTCCGCAGCACGTAGGTGCGCGAAGAAATGGTCATCAAAAGGTGTGGCACGAGAGTTTTGGTGCCTTGTACGGAATTGTTTTTCTTCAACGTTGATGATCTGGCAACACTGGTGGTTTGCAGAGCTTCGTCATTTACCAGATTATTAGAACACTGCCCATCGCACATAAGTGATGTCTGTGCTTAGGAATAGCATTTAAATAATGTTACACGTGTATATACCGCTTTCAGGTCACCACTGCTCGTTAAGGGTCGGCATCTGTCGCCGTATTGAATTATTTTATTTTTCGCTCTTTTGGAATTCTGAGAAGAAAAATTTGAAACTTCTTACTATATTATCAATTCTGTGTACCATGCGCTACAAAAAAAAACATCACAGTTGAACTTTTAGCGCATATTTAAGCCGTGATCAGTCGGGTAGTTGTGTGGCGCGAAACTGTATGCCAACTGACCCTTGAAAACTCTGTAGTTTCTCGCCACATGCATGGTTGGGCGATAGGCGTCTGACACTCTGTAGCTGTCTTTAAGACCAACAACAGGCATCAAATATTTCAACAGTGGGATTCCTATTGGATCAGTGAAATAGGGTAACAGCTCTTTGTACAAGGAAAAGCCAGCGAGCTTTTCATAATCTGAAAGTACGCTGAAACCTAGGAAACAGTCAAGTTTTTCTGCGATAACCTATCATCTGTAATTATAGCCAAAGGCGAATACGTAGGATTCTAGTAAAGATAATTTTTTTCCCGCGGATTTTCCGGTGTCTCTATGTATCAATCATATTTTTTGGCGGTTGAAGCTTTTTGGAACTGCATAATCGTGAATGGCCTCAACCTGTATGCCCGAAGTGACAACATAGTAAGGAGTGTTGGGCTGGTCGTGGTGACTCAGGCGGCGGGGCGTGTGAAATCGTGTCTGGGTGTCCGTCCAGAGACCTCTCCTCTGACTTTCCCTTGCTCAGCCTGCAGTTTGGCAATGTGCGTGCGTGTGTGTGTGTGGACACTTTGAGCAGCGTGGCGAGGGGACATAGATAGTGGTCGCTGGTCCAGTGTGTTGTGCTCAGTTTGTCGTCTTGGAACTCGGCGACAGCAGTCAGTGCCCTTGTTCTTGCTGGTCTCCTCGGAGTGCCTCGCGCGACTGCGTTCCAAGGATATTATCGGTAAGTATAGGAACGTCGTTGTAGCGTGTCACACGTGAAACCGCTAGTAGTATTTTAAGTTTTTGAGCCATCACATTTATTCAAATTGAGGAGAGCTTGTGGGAAACGATGTAAGTGCCAGAAAATCACATTTTGAGGTTTTCCATTGAAAAATAATAATATGTTCTGTTGCTAATACCGTACGAGTGTAATAACTGCCATTGATACATTGTTCGGTTCAAACAAACATCCGTAGAATGCACTTGGTGTAACTCCATAACTGTTACCACGGAGAACGATACAAGTGTCATGTGAAGTAACATTACTCAATTGTTTCTGTAACAGTTCTTTTCACACGTACAATCCCGTAAAGAAATGTAACACAGCATTTGAATTATAAAAAATATTTGTGACGTTCTTTTTGTTTTTTTAATTTCCTGACAAACTTACTATTTGGCACTTATATCGTTTCCCACCAACACTCCTCAATAGTGTTATCAAAATTTCCTTTTCACAAACCATAGGATATATTCTTGGTAAACTACTTTACATAAATAACAATGGGATCTTTAATTAATTTATCATGCAGAACCATTGCAAGAGAATTCTTGAAAGTTAACATAAGGATAGGAATATTTCGCGGGTTCAACGATATGCCTGTTAGAATGCGCTATATTATGCAGCCTATACTCAAGCCCCGACCATTTGTCTATTATCTGCTACTCACTGGAACAACAGGCAATGCACGAATGGACGGGAGCGAACATGCATAAGACAGTGAAATCTAACACGTTGGTCATTGAACTTATGAATTATTTCTTTCCCTACCTATAATTCTCTAGCAATGATTCTGTATGGTAAATTAATAAAATATTCCGTTGTGTCAAGCAGTTTACCAAGGAAATATCCTATGCTTTGTCGAATACTACTTATACAATCTGAATAAATGTTTTGACTCATAAACTGAAAATATAATAAAATTGTAACACTCCCCTTAAAGGCGTTCTAGTGCAATATTATGATAATTTTATTATTGTATGGCAAAGTGTTACTTTTGTAAATTATACTTGTGAACACAGTTTCCTCTTGCAAAACAATGTTAGCTCTCAGTAGTTTTCTCATAGCGGTGCGTCAAAGTCAAAATTGGCTTTGTTACGCTGCCATGCAAATAGTGAAAACCAACTGGCCTACTTAAATAAAATGCAGTATTCATTGTGAACTTGCATCTCATGAGCTATGCAATAAACCGTTTAAAAACCATCAACGTAATATTTTTAATTATTTTTTTAAAAAATAAGTAGCGAAAATGGTCAAATATTTACTTTGGCACATGCCCCTGTACAAGAACTATGGAACCTAAAAATATTTCGTGAAGTTACTATTAATATAAGTTTCACAGTGTTTGGTACAATTATAAAATTACGCATTTTTCGGTACAGAGCAGTCTCAACTTATTCCTATTGCGGTTATCTACGAAAAAACCACACGTTTGAAAACGACACTTCTCACTTATTGAAAGTTCAGCACGCTTGCTAGAAACATGACTTTGCGGCATTTCAAAATGTCTAAAAAGGAGACTCCTGTAACTCCGAAAATACTACCTGAATTCGTAAAGTGCAAAGCGGGATGCGCGCATTGACCTTTACTTCATCCTACACAAAAATAAAATTGTAGCGTCATCTCTTGAAGTCCCTTAGGGAAAAAAAGAGGTTTACGAAAACCTAGCAGGCTAGTTAAGCTCTCTGCGAATATGCTTCTCGTTGAGCGTGGTATTCTGGCTCTTGTCGCTCTGTCGAAATAGGATGGTTTGGAATTTGATATGATAACATCAAAATTATATTATGAATGTTATTATGCTGAAATCGAGATAACGCAACAGACGCGACGTGAAAGGCGCGACACGATACTGGCAATTCTCGTTATTGCAAACACTAGTTTGGCAGCCGTGCAACAAATACGAAAAAAAAAATAATAATAATAATAAAAAATATTACATGCAAATAAAGTTTACACAGTTTATTGTTTTTACGTTTATTTGTAATATATGTTTAACATTCTCACGTGTCAGAATAGTTACAATTAAACGTCTGCCAAAAAAGTGTATGATTTGCTTGTAACAAGAAACAAAAATCTCTCGTGCATTAAATAAACGCAATTTACTCTACCAACTCATCAGTTCCACCAACATTTCGAACCAAAATTAAATTCCGATTTTCAGCTTTGTCGCGCTTTCCATAGAAACACATTCTATTCTGAATTCGTGTTGCGTCCGCCGTTCTTGTCGCACTGACGTCACAGAATCCGCACCGCTGGTTGGCTGACATTTTATGATACGCGTAGCGTCATTCGAGTCGCGTTGTACGTGAAGCTGTTATCGTATCGGCGATCTGGAGTGAATAGTGAACATATTTTGGTCTTCAGCGCCGGAATGGGAAACGGGAGATCCCCAAGAAAACCCGTCGACCAGCGGCATCGTCCGGCACGATTCTCACGTGCGAAAATCCGGGGGCCGACCCCGCCGGTTATGGAACCCGGGTCTCCTAGGTGGAAGGCTAGTGCTCTAACCACAGTGTCAAGTGCGGCCTCTTGAGGAGTGTAAACCAGGGAACTAAGGGCGACTGTGGCCGGCTCGTCAACAGCCACGTCGTCCTTGTATGTCTAGTAGACGGCGGCTAATCCTGTGCGCCGTGGCGAGAGAGTGTTCTCACGATACTGTGATACATAGCCGGCTAACCTGCGCTGTGCGGTCAACTACCTAAGCTGCTCTGCGCCCACATTTTTCCCACGACCCTCCCCTCCCGCACACTTGCGAAATTACCTCTCAGCTGTTACGTCACTGCAAGTCTGGCCGGTTTTTTCTTCTTCTCCCCGTGTCATTGGTGCTTTTATTTACTGCTTACTTCTTTACGCAACTCCCTGTTACGGTTGGTTAAGCGATTTGGGAATAATTCGTCGTCTTCCTGACACGTGATTATCTTGGATTAAAATGTTCGAGCGAACACGTTTCAATTCCGTCTGCAAAAAATATCCATGTCAATCCCAGTTAAGAGCTAAGTGGCCCAGACGCGTGAGCCATGCTTTAGCGTGGTACCGGAAATTTTTTTGTGTGAACTATTAAAATTGTTCACTAAGCGTTTACAAACAAAATACACCTTTTCAGACTGTGTCCCTTTGTTTATAATAATGCCATCCACTAATCAAAAACAAAATACCGAGCTGTGATGTGATAAAATAAATTTTTCACGTTGCTGTGGTTGAGAAAATTTGAACCGTAATCGTATAACAAAATCATAGAAACCTGAATTGGACTTTAACACATACTTTCAACAAATAAAATAACGGGATCGTTGCTAAGAACGTGAAAAAATTACGCATTTTCTTTTACGCGCAAGCTAGATTTATGCTTTACTAAGTTTGTGTCACTTTCACCATATGGTCCTTGCCCTATTTTACACTTCCTGTAAAGAGCTAATCCAATGTGTAAGAATCATGTCGTGGTATGACTGTGTAATTGAGCCGCCAGTGAGCAGATAATGTCTGCTTGTATACACATATATTCTTGTAGGCTAGCCTACAGGTTAGTGAACCCGCGCATTTTCCAATCCCTAGTCATTGCTAGAGGTACATAAATTTCCCAGATACATTCCAGGTCAGGTTGAACGCCAATTATGTATACTTCATTGTCACGTCTGTGACTTGCTGGCGGCTGTTACGAAACGCGTTTTGACTACTGCAAGCCAGTAGTAAACAAGGAAATTATGCGAAGTTCTATCGCTTGCAACCTGCTCGTACGGTTATAAGCCAATAGATAATCGATAGTGGCCAGTTTGTGTATAGGACTGACAAGTCTAGGCTGCTGCCAGATGAATCCGCGAAATTGACGTACCTCTAGTCATTGCTTGAAGTCCCGTTGATGAACATTGTCTACAAAAACACACACTGGAGTCATTGTACTCCCGAAATATTCCTTTTCCTGATTCCGGATGGCCCGGTTTCGATTCCGAATTCGAATTAGAATGTCCATTCTTCTGATAAAATCACTCCAGGCAAAAACTGGAAGATTCCGTATTTTATTACTATATACACCAGTTATTTCGCGGAAATATTCCACTAGTTGTTTTTCAGAATATGCTTTCTTTCCTCGTGTTTTCGTCACGATTGAATGAGTTCATATATCTTGCATATTTTGGGTGCACTTGCGAATCTTAGGCGTGTAACGTCTCGGTAATCTTATTGTGATTGGTATAGTCAAGTGAGAAAACATCTGTTCACAAAGACACGCAGTTCATAATCACAGGCGAACAGCAAATTTACTCGTTTTGCATTTAAATTTATATTGCAGGAAAATATTTTCACGAAAAACATATTTCTCTGCTAATGGCCTATACCTTCCCTTTCACATGAGCAAGTGCTCTATTTATTGCTTTGTTGTACCCGGATTGTGGGTCCACGTACTAATCACTTGTGTTGTCGTCGTCCATCCATTTGGTGCTTTTTTCACACACCCCGTTTTTTTTGTCGTCTTTCTTCAGTCGACTATATTCCACGTATGAATTAATTTTTGTTGTTTATATCTATTCTTGTCCTTGTGCCGTCTTATGGAATGACTAAATTCCTTTCAGGAATTATCTGTATGTTTTATGCTTGTTGACTACAGCTTACTGGCTTTTCTTCCTTTGTTTTTTTAATTATTGTGGGTTTTTCTGCAATCCGGCGAAATTCGCCCGCAATGGAGTATGTCAAGAAAACCTTTTATGTTCATAATACTTTAATAACATTTTGACACTGACATTTTCGTCTCCAATTTAGCCCAGGATTCGTGTGGCGTGGTTATTGTACGGTTATTTCAGGGACTTGTGTAGCTAATATTGCTGTCTGCAGTCGTGTGTGAGCGCTAGCATACATTGCAACAGAACAAAAAACATTCGTACTACATGTTGACGCTCGTGTTCCGCGTCTAGAAGTGTACGTTGATGGTTAACATGCGCGTTCGGCATGCGTCTTAAGTCGTACCATGTATTCTATGTGCGCTCAAATTATTCTGCCACAAAAATTTCTGGCATCTTGTTTCAATGACACGCTAGTGATTTCTCTGTATTTCAAGTGTCTATTTTTTTATTTGAGACATGTTAACATTGTTTGCACGTGCTTTCTAGCTGTATTACTTAAACTCGTTTATGCATGTACGTATGTTATTTGTTACAATAATCTTCCCTTATGCGTACAGTTTGTAGTGGAGTATCCTGATTGTTCGCTCTACAGTCAAGCTTGTTTGTACGCGTGTGTACGT
The DNA here is from genome assembly GCA_003012365.1 of Medauroidea extradentata. NCBI lineage: Eukaryota > Metazoa > Arthropoda > Insecta > Phasmatodea > Phasmatidae > Medauroidea > Medauroidea extradentata. The sequence goes on along the minus strand of PNEQ01024015.1, from coordinate 22,889 downwards.
GTTGTCATGTTGTGTATCCACAAGTGTACACTGCTCAGCTGGTCCCCGACGCTCACTTGACGCAAAGCCTAATCCAGACTATATATTCACGAATGTACGTGTTGCGTGTCCACAAGTGTACGAAGCTCGGCAGGCTCTTGCCGGTTCCTTGAAGGGCAGTTCAGATTCCATGTCCGTGAGTGTACGCGGCTGAGGCTGGGCGGGCGAGTGTGTTTGTCCCGAGTTATAGTCGGCTGTAAAATAGAAGCGGCGCGCCGTTGCAGCTGATTTATTCTCGGAGTGACGGGAACCTCGCCTTTATGTTCGCGGCGTTCAGTCGCTGACCTGCGTCAACCGCCAACATCTGCGCTCTTCGAGCTGTGGCGCGGGGTGTTGTTCTAGATCAGGGATTCTCAGCCTTCTAAACATTGTGAGCACTGCCATAGCCGTCTTTAGTAGAAAGCTGCGGCCTTAGATCTGGCAACCCTGCCAGGAAGGGCCATTTTAACACTTCTTATGTCTCGCCAACGACAGTTGCTTCCCCTGATTCGCCGGTATGTAAGGCAGAATAACGAATCAGGCACAGAAATTGCCTTTGGCGATGTAAAACAAGTGTTTATATGACCATTGTGTGCAGGGTTGCCAGATCTAAGGCCGCGGCCTTCTACTAAAGACGGCTATGGCACTGACTACGTTCCAACGGTAAAAAAATATCCCCTTACAAACCTTCCCTTGAACTTGTTTAATATATCAGTAATGAACTGGCTGTCAAAGTCGTGTCTCCAAGTACATTTTATTCAGCTTTATGTCTCGTCTACAGCGAACACAGAGATGATTATACACAATTTTTACAAGGACAGTAACCGGGGGAGGGGGGAGGGAATTGGCCATGAACATTATTAAGAAACCATCCCAGCAAATACCTGGAGAGATTTCGGGAAACAACCCGAAGACAGGATTGCCGGAACCGGTAATCGAACCCGAGGCCTCCCGACTGCGTGTCCAACAGCAACAGTTTACCGTTGCGCCACCTCGCTCGGTCTTGCTAAATGGCCAAAATAATACAGTTTTGTTTCTACGTTCCTTGCCTCTCTATACGATGTTATTGGTAGAGACATGCAAAATTCGCGTTATTTTCTAACAGCTGACTAGACTCCAAGTGACTATATGCTTGTTCGACGTCTCCCGCTGGCCGATATTGTCGTGACTTTGTCGCGGAGAATGCTTACACGGTAGACACGCCAATCTCTGTAAAGACGTAACACACGTAAATGACAACACATAAAAGTTCGTGGCCAATTGAATCGCCTATTATGCTCTGTTGTGTATAGGAAAGTGCAGTTTAGTCTGCTACCAAATGATAACGCGAATTTTGCATGTCTCTAGACACGTGATGACAACTAATGGGTCATATTACGCAACGGCATACGCATTCCTAAAAACGTTTTAAGCCTGCTGACAAACTGGTGTGAGCAGCACGTAAACTTCAGTAATCTTTCAGAACTTTTTGAGGCGCGTGTTAACTTACACAAATATTATTATTATAAAAAAAAGTATTTCAGTAATGAACGTGTGTAAAAATTGTATGTGTGATGCTTTTCATTCACTTGAAAGCATTTAATGTTACGTTAATTATAATTAAATTAATAATGAAAACTAATATTAACTCCGTATCTGTGTATGTGTTTATATATGTGTGTATAGGCCTATATATATAAATATATATATGTATATATATATATATATTTATTTATATACGTGTATGACTCTGTGGTCTAAAGGAAGGTAAGACGTGTAGACACTTGACGAGAGAACTCGGTATTGTCCCGAATAATAATAATAATAATAATAATAATAATAATAATTTGACTATTAATGGTTTAGTTAAGGCATTGTCGCCTTGTCTTATTGTGGATAGTAAATTATCTCCACAATTTACAACGATTTTGTAACATTTCAACCGTAAATCTAAGTTAACACTAAAAACGAAATTAATTAGTGATACACGATGAGAAACTGATGTCACTATTGAAACATAGTAAGAATACATCTTGCAAGTAATTCAAAGTAAACTAACAAGGCTCTAAGCTGAAAGGTGCCCAAATTTTTTAGCACAAATTATTAAATGTACAATATACAAAACTGTACAGTAAAACACCCGGACCTATCAAAGCTCCGTATGAAACCGAAAATAACTAGATTATTTAAGTCTATATGGACTCAAATAAGAATAATGATGTACTTTATCAGTGAGATACAACACCAAACACAATTAAACAAATTATCAGGAAAAATAATAAACAAGAAGCTGCAATGAGGAATGGTTTAAATAATGATAGATGATAAAAAGCTTGGTCAGTTCATCAGAAGCGTGTGTGAGGCCTTGGTGCGATGTTGTCTTCAGAGTACATCGTGACGTATCAACTCTGATCTGGGAAGAGTGTGCGGAGTCAATGTACTTGTGTAAAGGGGGGGGGGGATGAATGCTCGGATGTCTGGTAGAATATCTTGTGAGCTGCTCCATTGTTTGCTGATCGTCTTCCTTATCCAGACAGCTATGTTCTTCCTGGGCCGAGACCTCTGACCTTGAACGTCACGTCGGCTGGCTGCCCGTCTGTGTGTAGTGTCTTCCCTCCCCTCCTCGCCCGCTCACTAACTCTATAATTGCTCACTCGCTCATTTCCTTCCTTCCGACCTTCAGCTCAGATCGGCCACATTTTACACAGAGTATTGATTTGACTCCTGCACAGTACAGTGTTATATTTGTAGAGCGTTATGTTGAAATAATCATGCTTCGTAATCCATTTGAATATGAAATGTGTAATAATGAGATTCCTTTGTACTTTTAAACAAAAGTCTGAAAAATGTTGTTTACTTAAATTATGACAATTAAAAGAAGAATACGAAAGGACTGTTGCGTGTTTTTAAGTATTTTAGCATATTGCCCATTAATATCCCATGTCAGAGTATAAATTATTTCATTCCAGTAAGACACTTGGTTTTTGTTATTACATGTTCCCGTAACTTGCGAATTCTGACTTTGACGTGCTGCTATGGAAAAACTACGAGAGCAAAAAAAAAAATTACAAGTGGGAAATGTAGTCACAAGTAACGACTCTCGTGCAAAAAAAAAAAAAAAAAATATATATATATATATATATATATCACATGTGTATGTAAGTAATATTGTTAAAGGAATAGCCCTGTTCAAGGGTACGAAAAAAAACCGTGACTGTTTCTTTGTATGAAATTCTCTTTGTGTTGGAATTGCCTTCATATGTTGATGTATAATGTACAACGCCTTAGAACGTAAGAAGATACAATACTCGTATGTTTAGAATCCTGTGTATGTTAATTGAATGACGTAATGTTAGGTCGGTGGCATGGACGCATCTACGTGCGTGTGGCTGACATGTGCGTGTGTGTGTGTGTGTATGCCCTGCGAGCAACAACCAGGTCCTCGCCTCTGCCATAAAACTGGATCCCTACCAGCCCTCCCTCCTTCCTTCCATCAACCTCCCACCGGCGCAGCTAGTATATTCTTTGTTCGTCACTTTCCCCTCGACCTCCCCTCCTGTCACTGGCCCTGCTCGGGCGCGGCTGTGAAAGTGAACTGACCACAGTCAACAGCGGCGTTCACGCGGGGACGTCAGCCAGCCCGCGGTGTGCTGCGGTATACGCAGGTATGTACTGTACGTGTGCGCGGCGCAGTTCTGCCACCTTTCTCTCAGGCCATCATTAAGGTTCATTATACTACAGGTTAGAAAGATCTGTGTATCGGCGATTGAGCTAGTAATGTATAGTTAGGTCGCAGTTTGTCGGGCAAATTATGAATATATAGAAAAAAATTTCCACATACATTGCGGCGTAATTTTATGTTAACAGCTAAATCACTGGATCTGTGCTGTAGCGAAATGTAAATAGAATTTCAGGTATACTCTTCTTAGAAAAAAAAATTTTAAAAATTCAATGTGGCTACTGAAACCGAGCCTCAAAAGTTTGCCACAGGGAAAATGTCTCCCTCTGCTTTCCTGAATTTTAAGTTACATTAAGTTGTTGATAATTTAAAACGCGAATTTTTTTTTTTTTTTTTCCACTTTAAAATTAAGTTAAATTACTTCGGTCATTTCCTAGGCTATTTGAAGGTAATTTTATTACGGCTTCGTATTTTTCTCGTTCTTTAGCACCCCATAAGAAAACAAACTTATTTTTGTTTGTTTTATTTTATAACTTACAAATTCAGCCTCAGGCTGGTTTACAATTGGTACGTGGTTAGAGACTATTAACATTACTGAACAGATATTCTAATCTGAATTAACCTTAGCCAGATGTGGACTTTCCCTATCTGATTGGGTCGCCTTCTATTTTGTACATGCACTTAATTGCAAGTGAGGGTGTTTCGCGATACATAGGTCTTCGAACTTCCGTGGCATAAATGAGTTAAACAATCTGTTTGCGATCTTATATTTAATACCTAGATCACTTATTGCTAAGGTCCGTAAACTTTCCACGAAAAGAATTTTGCCCCAGTTTGTTGCAGAGCGTTATGTGCACATCTGTAGTTCTAGTTAGTGATTGGCTGTTTTAAGTAGCACGTCTTCAGGTTCTAGGTGCAAACCACAGACGTGTGGTGTTACAGTAACCTTACTATTATTGGCACGGTCAAAGGAGAGACGTCACTTTGCAAATACATGCTGCCAATAACAATGAAGGAGGGCTGCATATGTGCACGTAAGACACTGAAACAAACTGGGGCGAAATTATTTTCGCGAAAATTTCGCGGGCGGCCTAACTTATTGTCGGAACTATACACGCCTGTTCTCTGTTAGTGAAGGCGGTGTACAGATCTTTCCCAATTTTGTGAAGCCCACAACATGGTTGATCACGATATCATGGTTTATCACGATGTATGGTCAGTTTGTCCTATACAATCATAATTTCCGGTGTGACAGTATTATTTAACATGTGTGATAAATATGTAAAGTAAATTTTCGCGTGTTCAGTAACCCGCATGCTAGAATCCATTGTCCTATGCATAGACCTACTCAAACCATGTCTGTTCATTGTCTAGGTAGCAGCTAGTGAAAGCAAATGGTCGAGGCTTGAGATTGCACATGAAAGTGGATTGTTTAATGTCTGGTCATTTAACTCACCAAATATTTATTTCCCTATTGATGAGTCACTTAGTTTCAAAACATTCGCAGGCCAACTTCATATCAGCGCTTGGGTTAGGTGGGGGAGGGGAGGGGTCATGTATCCTGTGACCCCCTTCTGAATCCGTCTCTCTGACTTGACCTCGCCACGTCACTTCAAAACAACCTTGCTGACTGTACGTCAGTGACAGAGACGGATATAAGATAAAAATACAAGTAATATATATTTAATGGACGGTGAGGTCACACGTCTAAGTACTGTCATGTAAGACTTACGCCTTTCTTGCCACATTTACTTATTGGTTCGAAAGTGCACAGATTCCGTAAGAGGAGCATCGTAGTATAAATGGGAGTGTATGAAGCTTATATGTACATTGTAATCATAATATTATCTTTACTCTACTAGGGCTACGTCACATATATTGATGTTGTACTATAGCCACTGGAAGTATGAGTGGATAGTTTTGTCGAGCCCACTCTGCTTCTAGGTACCACGTATATTTGTGCTGTAATTATCACTCAAGCAGATCGTTCTGGGGGCGTGGCACATCTGTAGGCCCGCTCACGTTCTAGACAATAATTGGGGCTTATTAGGTACAGGGGTACGCATTTGTGGCTGACAACACACCTTAAGCGGGGTGATATAAAACCATTTTTATTTTAAATAATTATGAACTGTGTGTAAATATTAGTTAAATATCAAATTTATGTTTATTATCAGGAATTTATCACATGTAAATGTCCTTATTGAGGGCTACCAAGTACGCGAAAACAAAAAATTGTATCCAAAGAAAGTAATGTATAGTGTAACTTAAGTTACACTGCATTTGAATTAAAGAGAGACTGTCACCCGGTTACAGGAAAATGACAACATAACTGATGTGATAAATGAATAGAAATAGCAGAATAGTGAAACATCCCTAGGTATGGGGATGTACCCTTAGAGGGAGCTACTGGCCAGTCTTCTGTATATGCCATCCAAGACAAGAGCAAACATGGCCTGCGCTGTAAATAGGTGGTGTAGAATTGTTGAAAACCCTACTCGCAGGTTCCGCCTACCTTGCAGCTAAAGTGTCGTAGGTGTTTGATGCTTGGTCGATATTTTTTGCTCTGAAATTTTTCTGTTATGTATATTCCACCATCTGTGCAGTGCATTTCGTCTTGCATTGTGACAATCATTACACATTGCTAACTGCAATTGTGTAAATAGCTGTCAAGTTGTACGGAACGGAGAATAACCGCAAGAGGCCTTGAAATGCTGGAACACTAAGGCCGAATATTGGCCAGTCTACCATAGCATGGTCGACTCTATGCGCGAGGTGCTCACCAGGCGTGTCGTTCTTTCTGTACGACGGCAACTGACCTGAAGGTTGATTTGGCGGTTCTGGATGTCTTAGGACACGCCAGTGTAGATGATGTAGCCGCTAACTTTGAAACCACTAGCGATGGTGATCTATCGCTGGAAGAGTTGCCTGTTTGCTAGGTTTCAATGTACTGTATTTATTTCCGACGCATTTATTTAGTTACTGGCGAGTTCTTATTCAAAGGGGCTTTTGCTAATTTTGGCACATTACACTCTAAATCTGAATTAGCGAATATTCACTGATTCACGCCACTGGATGGAGCAGTTTCAACAAATTGAACCAGTGAGAAAGCACTGTGAAACCGATTACTATTCGCTGATTCCGATAAAGAGTGCCAACATTCCACATGTTAATTTGGTGAATTTTCACAGATTTTCCAGTAATTTTTCACTGATTCTTGTAAGTGAAAACTCTTCTTTGAAAACAACTGGCACTCTTAAAGGAAACCAGTGAATATTCACTGATTTACTTGCGAGATGTTGGCACTCTTAAAGGAAACCAGTGAATATTCGCTGATTTACTTGCGAGATGTTGGCACTCTTAAAGGAAACCAGTGAATATTCACTGATTTACTTGCGAGATGTTGGCACTCTTAAAGGAAACCAGTGAATATTCACTAATTAAACAGTGACTATTTGCACTTATTCAAATTGTTGAAACTGCTCCATCCATCAGCTGAATCAGTGAATATTCACTAATTCTGATTTAGAGTATACGACGCAACGTCTGAGATACGTCTGTTAACAATTAGACTGTGCCAAACAACTATTGTCCAATCAAATCACACAAGGCGCCGGACGCTAAAGTGGTTTGGAGAATACGCTGGCCGACCACCACAAGGAGCATATAGAAGACAGAGTTGACACTCCCAGGTTAAACCTCGTGTCTTAATTTCTGGGCCGTTTTGGCATCACTAACGATTATATCGATGGCCTTGTTGAATAAGGAAACAACTAAAAATTCCCAGTTGTGAGTAAAATGCATATAGAAGGATTTCCGTTTCGCAGAAAAATGGTTAATTAACGTCTTTGGTTTGTGTTAATTTGAAGGAAATGTATACAGGTATTTATTTAAGGTGTTTAAAATGTTTATAGTGTGGCTTGCTGAAATTATCCCACTTTAAAATAAATACGATTTCTAGCTGAGCCAAACTAAAAATTCAATTTTTTTTATTTCCTTTTTAACTGGACCATCGCTATGTTGCCAACCACGCAGCTCGAAATCGTAGTGGAAATCGTCTGCTTAGTTTTATATTTATTTAATAAAACTCTTTATCACAGAAAACAAATAAAATACAATTTTTTTGCTACACCATGTACACTTAAGATGCTGGTTTTCTTTATTTATGAATATTTTCAGTTTAATGATGTTTAAAGAGGACTTAGTTTTGTCACTGCAAAGTATCATCGTCGGCTGCATAGCCCTATTTATTTTTTAGTTTTAATAATGCAGGACATTAATTGGGAGTTTTAGATGTGTACAAATGTATGTGTAAGTAATTTATTATTCGTACGTATCAACTGTGGTATGAGTTTGTAAGAGAATTTCTGGGAAAATGTTTTGGTTATGGTGTCCGCAACAAAGGCACTCAATACTTTACTACACTAATTTTTTTTAGCTGTAAATTCAATTTTGTATTTGTGTTTTATTTTTTATCCTTTGGACTGTACAATGTTACTATAGGACACGTCTGATATGTACAATTTTACAGTATTTGGATTGACATTTTTCAAAGTTATAGATATTACAAATTTCAGATATACAATTTAGACCCACGAATGAAAAAAAAACCCCTTACTTACAAAACTACGTATATGGAAAAACAAAAAACACCTATTTCAGGAAAATGTATACAATTAGAATTACACAGAGAAACTTACATGTTTGGATAACATAATTTTAAAATTATACATATATATGTGCACATAAGCTACATACAGCACAAAAACATATTTCTTTACAATCACAGTTTTTTTTTTGTAAAATAAACTACAACATACCATAATATAAAAATAGCAAGGAAAATCCAAATACAATATTTATCTTATATGTAATTCAGTAATGCGTACATGGAAAAAATTCATTTTAAATTAATTTTAACGCCAGTAGCATGTGTCCTTACCTATTTTGATATCAAAATACTCAGTCATAGAATATAGGGGGTGTGCATGTAGGAACATTTTTAGGTTGGATTTAAATGATTTATTACTATTTTCAAAAATGATTCCATATGTCATGATTGAATGAAACAGGGCATCGCACAATATAGCAATCAACAGAACTCAATATTTGAAGAAGACAGCTTCTCACATCTCGCACGTGGTACGGACGAAAATCAGTAAAATTTATTTATCAAGTTGACAAACCCAACGAGAAAAATCTTCCATCAACTGTTTTTTACGTTATAATGTTACTATTTTACACTTATATTTATAAATGTAACACAATCGTGTAGGCTACATTGATTACAGAAACTTTGCCAAATATATGTTTTCAATTCATTTTGTTGTATTTTTCGGAGCCATCACAAAGTTGGTGATACACAATCGTTAGTGCTCAAATAAGAGGTCGTAGGCCCTGGACTATTTGACGTGCATTATATTGTATATATACGAAAAGAACACTCATTTCAAACTATGTCGCTATAGTTTCAAAAATTCGGCACGTTTATTTAAAGCATAATTTTCAGGACCCTCAAAATAGCAGATATATGTATATATTCAGACTGCCGTATCTGTAGAAATAACCGGATTAGAAAAGCACAACTGTAGAATCTTTGAACTACTCTGACCACAAATAAAATATTGTGGTCACTCCTAAAAGTCCCGTAGGGAGAAGGATAATACTGAAGCACTGCACGCCAGCTGAGTTTGCGCAGAGAGGCGATAATGCATTACATACGTCGGTCAACGGCAACCCACCTTACCGCTCCTGCCTCACACACACAAACGCAGCCTAGCTAGTGAGGCCCATGTTTTGTCGCGAAATTTGGCCCATAAATGTCGTGTGACGGCCTTGGTTGTCGTGTCATGCTTGGGTACTGTGGTAGCATGCAGCAAGAGACTGGCGGTAGTCGTGGCATGTCTGGTAGGAACTGACCTAGCACAAGACAGTGACTATGGAGTGTGTCGGCAGTGAAGAGAGACTGACCGTCGTCACTGCCAGAGTTCCTCCCCTGCCTCCACACTGACCTGCCTCAACAACCAGTGCTTGCCGCGTCGTAGCTCGCCGGAGCAACGCTATAGTATGACTTCACGTGCCTGGGAACTAGGGAAGGCTGCGGTGTGTGCCTGCATCTCGAGACTCACAAGTGACGTAGGAAGGGGGAGCGTTAGACAATTATTGTATTTTCCGTTTTCGAACCGTAACTTTTATTCAAATTGTACTGTCAAAATTTTCTTTTCGACAAAGCGTAGTATATATTTTTGGTAAACTGCTCGACGTAAATAATATTGGCACCTTTCATTAATTTGTCACGGAAATAATTGCAAGGGAATTCTTGAACGTTAACCTATAATTCTCTTGCAATGATTCTGCATGACAAATTAATGGAAAGATTACATTATTATTTGTGTCAGGCAGTTTACCAAGAATATATAGTATACACTAAAAAAATTGAAAATACAATAAAATTGTCGTAACGCTCCCCCTTAATGGGCGACCTTGAAGTCCGCATGAAATACCGCGTCGCCCCTACGAGCCAATCAGGCCTTCATATGAAGTGCAGTGAATTGATAGTGCGCAGACGTATAGAGGCATGCACGCTGTCGTCACTAGTTTGAAACATACTAGACTATACGTGAGCGCATTAACATCTGTCAGTTCGCTGACCAGGAACCTGTGTGTGATATCAGGTATAGGTGGTCCGCTTTAAACTGAGTTCTCCCCAACTCTTACAGTAATAAAACAAATGTATTTGTTGATGCCGTAGAAGTAAAGTTCTGAGCACGGTCGTAGAAGAACAGGTCTGGACAGTCGCCTGTCTACCAATGTATTTTGCTTGACCCCCTTGTTGTTTGGCTGTAGTTCACTAAGTTACCGAGAGTGTTTTGCAGCTTTGGCGCTGCAGTCAGTGCGGTCGGGCTCAAACTCCGCCCACTTTTTTTTTTCATTGTTAACATTAGAAAGTAAATTAAGATTGCTGGAGCCATGTTTCAGGATTGTGAGCAAAGGAAATATTTCATAAATTGATAAAAAAAAATACGTTTTCATAAATTGTTTATCTTAGTGGGAGGTAAGTGGGCGGAGTTTGAGTCCGACCGCCCTGATTGCAGCGCCAAAGACGCACAACACTCTCGGTAGCTTGGTGAACTACAGCCAAACAACAAGGGGGTCAAGTTTCCAGGCGAGTGTCCAGACTTGTTCTTCTGCAGCCGTGGTTCTTAGAACTGTGAAATGTAGTTGCATACAAGTTTTCGTATTTAAAATGGTAAAGATTAAGAGATTATGGCTCACAGCAAATTGTAAGCAGTACTCAGTTTATTCTGAACAGCATATACGTGTGTAAATGTTCTGCAGCTGATTGGTAACTGTACAGAGTAACTGTCAGGTATTGTTCACATGCGATCTCTGCGTCAGGCCACGACATTGTGGACCAATAGCAGACGTCGATAGGATGTACAACAGCTTGCAGTCTAGTTTACTGACAGAAAATAACACGAATTTGGCACGTCCATACAAATAAATTACTTCTTGTACAAATAACTTTCTTGCAAAAAAGTGTCCAGTGTTGGAGGCCTGTGATTTCTCTTCTGGTCGTCTGGCATGCGCTCTTGTGTCCCATTTTCATTGCACGGTCGAGTGAGTCTTCTGCAGTTGTGGTCGTTTCCACTTAACATTCCACTACGTTTAAGATGAATGTGTACCGATTTCAAATTTCCGCGTTTGACTCGTGGGAAAAGCCGAGTAGTAATAGCCACAGTATCATTCTCGACGAGAAACATATCGCCTCTACTCGCAGCACTCTAGTTTTGCGCTTTACGAATTCATGTGATGTTTTCATAGGTACAGCAGTCTTAAAAAAACCCGTTCTTAGTCGTTTTTAGGGGCCGCAAAATCATACTAAATTATTAAAATTGTGGAACTTAGAGCGGTGACCTACAATTTTATATCTGAAAAGTTTGTAGTAAAGTCCAACGCATGCTTCCAACATTGTGATTTACAAATCCGGGTGGAATTTTTCCAGTTAAGGCGTCGCTCTTTAGTTTTTCAGTGGTTTCGAAAATATTTTTTTAACCGGAAATTAGTACATATATCAAAACTTTATTCTTACAGTTTTAACAGTAATATATAATTGTTTGTATCTGATTTTTTTTTTTTTTTTTGTTTCAATACACCAAACGGATTTTTTAGATTTTTGCCCCTGAAATATCGCATATTTCGTTGTAAAATAAGCCAAAATGAAGCAAAATATATTTTTTTTTTTGCTAGCAAACGTTACATTATTTAAAAAAACACTCTGGCAAAATTGTGTATCGTATGACTGTACACTACACAGCCTCAAATGTTTTCAAAGCGTTTAGTTATAAAAAGGTTTGAGTTATTTTCAATTGTTTGAAATAAATGAGAGTCCATGTCTGTAACAGCTGTCTAAATTAGCTTTTGACCATTTTGAGGGGCCCAAAAACATTTTTCTAATAATCATGTTTTATATTTTTGAAATGATAGAAGCCTAGTTTTAACCGCGTGTTCTTTTTTTCGTAGATAAAGATATTGTGAATAAGTGTAGCTGTTTCGCGTATAAAATAATAGACGTGGCAGATTACAACACCGTTCATGCCTCGTGTGCCGTGCGATTGCTAGCGTTTGGTACACGCCCACGTGTGCCGGTATCTCTGGCGCATTTATCATCTCGTACACGTCAACATTGTGACGTAGACATAACTGTACACATTTCATCTTGCGATGTACACAACTAGTCGGCGTGACGCAGCGTTTCTCATTTGTCGGTGAGACGAGCTTGCAGATTGCTGAAGGCCCCGATTACGCTCTGTTGTAGTAATAAAGTACCAAGTCAGAAGTAGTCTTTTGTAAATGGAGCAGTTTAGATACTTTTTTTTTTGTTTACGTTCAGTCTTGAATTATTTATTTAATGTTTCTATAGTTTAGCTTACATTACAAAATAATACATTTCACTAGTCAAGGATAAATATCACCGATTCCACTTTATAACAACTTGCTTTATTATTGCACGGCAAGGTTAAGTTTGGACCGTGTGCATATCGAAGTATGATATTACATTTGAAAGACGGAAATGTGTGTTTGTCAATATTGGCCGTATTTTTATTTTGTTACGGTCGTATTACTTTGGCGTGGTACATAATTCAACACTGAAAGTATTAATCAGAAACTGTAGGTTTCTTGAAGCCAAACCGCGAAAATTAAACAATAGCAATCCTAGACAATAGTTTTAGCCAACGTTTTAAGTAAAATTGTTTCCAGTGTTACGAACTTCTGAGGCACAATCTCTGACGCTGGAGCCTCGTGCGTTTAACTGCGGCGCAAGAGATCACGCGTAACGAATTAATAATTATGGATAAATATTTACTCATAAAGTTGGCAAATACCATTATCTAGGCTTGTCATTGAGTGTTTCATCCATATTGGTTTCGAAAAAAGCATATAAATCAATTGATGTTTTCAGCGTTTATTTATCTACCACGCGCTCTTAACAGTGCGAGTTATTTGTGCCTCCTGTATTATGCGTTGCGTTTCAAAGCCGTAATTTTTATACCAGTATGGCGACCCAGTTATGTAGGAAGACCAATAATAAGTATGACTAGGAATATTTCGCGAGTTCAACGACCAACATGCTAGAATCCATTATCCTGTATATACCGAAGCCCCACCATTCGTCCATTACCTGCTACTCATTCAGACAGCAGACAATGAACGAATAGACGCACTGAAAAAAATACTTATTAGTCACTACAAAATGTTTTGTCATTATAGACCTTGCCAAATTTTTTCGTGGTGACTACTAAAATTTTTTTGCTTTCCCCAATAAAGTTTTGCAGTGACAACCAAAAAATTTTGTAACAACTGCAAAAATATTTCGTGAGGTCCGGTCCATATTGACAAAACATTTTGCAGTCACCACAAAACCGTTTTTTCTGTGCGGGGCTTGAGTATGCATACGACATTGGATTCTAGCATGGAGGTCATTGAACCCGCGAATTTTTACTAGCCCTAATAATGAGATACTGCCACTCGTAAGGTTGCTAGGTCGCAGTTGGCGCTGCAAGGGTGCTCGCCTCCCGCCAAGGCGATCCTGGTACGATTCTCGGCGGGTTCTATCTGGATTTTCCCACGTGGAATCTTGCCGGACGATGCCGTTGCCCGGGAGGTTTTCTCGGGGTCTCCCGCTTCCCTTAATTCCACCACTCTGTTTCATACTGTACTTTTTTATAGCTGTTAGGCCCAGGCGACTGCGAACCGCTATAAGGACTCACCTCGCATTGTGTCAGTCATAATAAGACTACGGGATGTGATGATCTCCAACCCTCAACCTGGAAGACCAGAGATGGAAGGATGACATGAAATGATACACAGATGGAGCAGCGACGGAATGCTTGGGCGGGGGAAACGGGAGTTCCCCGAAAAAAAAAAAAAAACCGCCGTCCAGCAGCAACGTCAGCCACGTTTTTCCTACATGCGAAAAATCCGGTACCTATCTCTTCCGAAAGTTTGTAACCGCTGTACTGATGCACCCTGTATAAAGGACTTTTTTTTTTACAGTGGTAATCATACAAATAATTCTGAGAATGAAATAATTATATTTGCAGTGAGAGTACTGAACGTTAAAAAAAAAATTCACTCATCGTTTGTCGGTTCACGGTTTCGCAACTGCGCGAGAATTCCTATTAGGAAGCGCCGCCAGGGATCCGCCTGTGAAGTGAAGGGGAAAGAAATTGCGAGGTAAAAAGCACCCATCCTTCCGACACAGCTCGTGCATAGCTCTTAGGCGGTGGATTGTTTCCTTTTGAACGCGGCGGGGGATTGCTTCTATTTAAAGGCATTGGTTCCGTCATGGTAGCGTGCATCAGGGCCTCAGAACTTGTAACAGGCAAGACGAATCGTTAACCCAAGTTTCCCACTTCCGACGAACAACTTATCAACGAAAAATATTTGTTACAGTAAAATTACGCTTTGGAATTATGCTTGTATAGCAACGCATGGCATAAAAACAGTTTTATTTAGTATATTGAAAAGTTATCATGATAAAACTAACATTGTTAATCCTAGTCGTGTTCCACTAAGCAACCAACCAACCACCAATTATTGAACATTGGTTAACGAATTTAGTTAGTTGTTAATTATGGCTAGAATTGTTAAATAACATGCTGGATATTCAGCGCAGTGCCCACACACACGGTGCCGGGGGGGGGGGGGGGGGGGGGGGGGCGCTGGCCATGAAGTGTTTGGATTTATGAATTTACATTAAATAGAATTGTAAAATGGGGTTCAGGCCCTCTTTACGTTACGGGAACTGCTTAAATAACACAATTTTGTACCTTAAAATCCACATTTTGCCGGGGGAGGGTAAGGTATTACTTTGTAACATTCCGTAATTATGGATCACGTAACATTTATATTGGTGTATTATTAAGTCATGGCTACTGTTGTTCAATGTCACGAGTAATGTAACCTAGTAATAAAGCTTATAAAACCAAATTATATCCTATACATACTCACTGTATGAAATTAACTCTTGAAGTTTGGGCCCCTTCCGAAAAAAAACCAGCCGGCCGTGCCCCTCGTCCAGTGTCAGAAAGCTGAAATCTCTACATTCGTATAGTGAGAAGGGTAGTGTGAGGAATTATTATTTTTATTTTGCTTGTTTTCTAAATACATACTAATCGCACAATTCTTTGTGAATATTTTGGTAACATGAAATATCAAGAAGACATAAATTACTATCAATTTGATGTGGTAATTTATGGCATATTGTAACCTACGTTTAAGATGAAATTATTTTTACTTAAATAATGAACAGAAAATGCAGCAGTACAAGAGGTGAAGTGTATTCAAAACTATTTTTCTGCTCATTGTAAATGTCAAAAATTAGTGAATATGTGTATTAATAAAGTCTACTGTGATATTTAACAGTAAGTCATAAAATACTATAATCCCAAATGTGATTAAATTAATTCATTACTTATGCTTGCTTAAATGAACAGAATATTCTTAATACTGCGGCAAGTAACATTCAGGTGATATTTAAATAATGATTTTGGGTGGACGAGTCACTAGCAGGAAGTTTGTGTGGTTTCAAAATTTTTATTAAAATAATTTTGGTACAGAAATTACACTTTTAATGAGCCGTATAATTATGATATAAAGGTATGGAATATGCTTAAAAATGCGCCATTGTGTGCCTTGAACCTTAATTTTTCCAGAGGAGAACCCCCGGACGCCCCTCTGTTTAAGCCATGTGAAAAAGGAAGGGGGGGGGGGTCGGAGTTCCACAACAACTGTATCAACTACTTTCACCCCCCAAAAATGGGTTTGCGACGCCCATGGTTACTATCCTTGCTTTTATTATGACTACTAGGTGTACAACGCCCTTAAGACAGGCAATAATAAGAATTATTTAAAAAAGAGGCGTTGGGGTGAATTGACTGATAGAATTTCGTGTATTTCGGTTTCGTCGCTTGAAGTTTGTTTGCAGTTTTTTTCCGTGCAAATTCGCGCCCAAGTGAGCTGTTGGGAAGAAAATAACAAGCTTTGTTATATACATGCGTCACGACGGAACACACGATGAAACCGCGTCCCTATCGCTGCAGCATACGTCACGTATGTGAGGAGTTGGTTCACCGCTCTTGATAGCAGAACTTCCTTGGTCAGACTTGTAACTTACATACTGAGGTATGACGTATGCGATTACTGATCAACGCAAGTGCCTAGACGACTGTGGGGTTTTCCATCTACGTACAAAGATATATTACAATAACATGTTTTTTGTCAACTTTATAAACAATTAAGGCATACCAAGACTTCTAAGTTCAGTAACAGAAATACCTATGCTAACAATTATAATAGTGATCTGATATTTGATACATAGGTCACGTATTGCCTATATCAACACATTCCTGCTCTCTGTTGGTAACATAGTGAACTCGTCCCAATTTCGTGAAGCCTGCAACGTGGTTTATCACGATATTAAGATACGGCACGATTCACGATCAGTTTACCCTATGGGTTGAGCCCACGATTTTTGTAGAAAAATTTGTTTCAGTTTCTTATGTGCGCATAGGCTATGCAGCTCTGCTTCATGGTCAGTGATTGGCTGTTCACTCCCAGCGTCTAGGGTTCTACCCGTAAACCACAGACGTGTGGTGTCGCCACAGAATATTTAGGAATACAGAAGTGAAATAGCCGGTAGGACGGCGAACTCAAGTCACACACGCCAACAAACTTGCTCCCCTGGCCAGCAACATGGCGGATACGCCTGCCGCTAATCAGCGTTAGGCAGCTGTTCTGCTAGACGGCAACCAGGCCAATAGGAAACATGCAGTAGCGTCTAGAAGCCAAACACACACTGGGCTGGTATCAACAGCCTTGGGCAGCCAACAAGCGGCGAAGTTCGCCTGTATCAAAAGAGCCGCCACGTCATTTCACGTCTGTATTACTATTTAGTCTGTGGTGTCGCAGTTACCTTGTTCATGTTGGCACAGTCAAATGAGCCGCACCTGTGCAATAATACAGTCTGCTAATAACCACGAAGGAGCTACAGATATGCACATAAGGCATTGAAACAAACTGTTGCAGAATTCTTTTGCCTAAAATCAGGGGTTCTACCCATAAAACCTGAGTGACACATTCCTACACGAGTATTTCGCGTAGGCGCCAATTCACCTGGCAGCAACATAGAATCCTCAGACCTATAGACACACTGGTCAAAGACTAATATCCATCGGCTTGTAACCGTACACGCGGGCAGCACGTGCCAAATAGACAATAGGCAATAGCCAGTGCGTGTATAGACTGATGAAACTATATTGCTGCGAAATGCATGTTCGTTGTCGATGTGCACGCACCTCCAGTTATCGGCCACGTGCCTTTGTTTTCTTATTAGACTGGGCCAATCAGAATACGTTATTGTAACGCCAGACTTGTGTAATTGACGGGTTGACGACCAAGACGCGTAACAGCTGTAATCGTACAGTTACTGAAGTGAACATCAACTAAAGTTTTTTGGATTGCAACCCGTTTTGAAATATTACCGTTAAAATTCGGCTTGTGTGTTATGGTCGCCGCCTAACTGCGCTTTAGAGGCTCAAAAGCGACGAGACATAAGGTCGAGCTTGAAGCGCGCATCAAATGCCGCGTCGCCTCAACAAGCCAAGCTCTGAACTAGCGTGCAAGATTCCCGCCGAACTGTAAGTGGTGACCATATAATGTTGTTGGTGTAAAGTCTGTGCCGAAGTTCAGTGTACATTTCTGTCTGAGTTTGTTTTACATTCAGACCAGTGATTACGTTTTGAAGAACGGTAGTCTGAAAAGGCTGTTTTTAGCCATGTTGGAGGGACTTAGAAACTGTGTTTGTAACGGGCATGGTGTTTTTAACGATCTTCCGACCTTGTCTGAAGTGGTTTCTTTTCGTACGTTGGCAGAACGGGCATGTTTCGTATATAGGCTACACCCGTCTACGAACACACTGCAACGCATTTGAAGCGCATGATAGGCGGTCCCTTTAACAAGTGAGTATTTACGTGCTCGTTACATTTTTTAGGAACCCTATATGGATACATTTAAATGTCATGTTATGTATTATTTGCCGATAGAATTCACTGGCCTACACTCGCCCAAACACACTCCTTCTTGTTGGCTCCGGGTCTTAATACATTGGTGTGCCCGCATTATTGGGTATAGTGTGAAATATAGTTGCTCCTATATCATTGGTTGAAGACGTCCTTGAGTCATGCTACACAAAATATCGACCAACAGCAGATGTCAGAACAGCGCACAGTAACTTGAGTTCAGTCTGCTGCGAAGCGTATCCGGGGGGAGGGAGGGGGTTCTACCCCCCGCCCTCACAATCCATTTCGTCAGAAAAAAATGAAAAGATTACAAATATTTGGACCCGTACATTAGGCCTACTCAATGTTTGGGTACGAAAAACTGCTAAAATAACACTATTTTGTACTTTGAATTGCAAATTTTCACGGGAGATGACCTACTGCAAAGTGATGGTCGGTGTTCGTCACATTATTCTCAGGCTAAACCCCCCTCTTACACAAATCCTGGCTACGCCACTGGTCTACTTGTCGGATAATAACATTAAATATTTAAGTCTCATACACATAACTACGTCTACAGTGGTTGATTAGTTAAACTAGGAATCATTTAAGTAAAGTAAGAAACACGAATTGTTATATTTGGTACTGTACGTCAGTGGTTTCGTCGACAGTACTCGAGCTGTTAACGAAGAAGAAGAAGAATTATGTTACATCGATTTGGAGCTCTGATCTTAGGCGAACACCAACGGTTAAATGAAGAATCTTTCCTACTGCATTATTTGGATATTACAAATTACATAACCCTCTCACGTATCTCGCATATTTCACAGCGAGCTACGGACGTTCAGTTGATAAGTGTCGGGACGTTTTGTTATAAAGCATAATTTTAATATCCAGTGATATTTTATGTTGCTTAATAGTAATTGTAGTCATACACTTCCATTTTTCTAAGTAGCAACATTGACTAGTTATTCAGAAACTATTTTGGCTGCAAAGATATTTCCAATTTTTTACTTTCTTTAAGATTCGAATTAATTACATTTTTCTAAATGTAAAAGTGTGTGCGTAAACACTGTATCAGTGGCACGAAAGTGAAGTAGGACTATATAAAGAGCAGCGACAAGAAACTATAGAAGAGGTCTTCTAGAAGTGAACAAGACTTCACTTACCCTGCGCCGTGTTTCCTGTGCAGCCGTATTTCTTATGGTTTTGTGGTTTCGCCATTTCGCCACGCTCTTCAAACCGGATGTCTGTTATGTGATAGGCCCCTCCTAGAGATCGCCATCAGCGGCGGGCCGTGGTGAAGTCGTTCGTAAAGAACTATGGATTTTGTCGTAACTGTACCTGTTGACTTCCTCGTGTACGCCTCAGCATGTGAAACATACGTACTGTACTTGTACAGCTCACTTCACGACTATACTTTGATCTTTGTCGGGAGTGTGTAATGCTTCGTGGTCAGTGATTGGATGTTTGAACTCTCGATGTCTTGACGATCTGCTCGCGAGTCACAGGCGTGCATTGAGAAGTTAATATTGTTGGTGCAAACAAAATTTGTTTGTTCGTACCAAAATATTTTGTTCCCTCGATTTGTTTGAGGCAATTGGCTGTATTTTGTTTGCAATATAAAAGCTTTAAGCTGGTTATAAAGAATATTTCTTTCGACATATTAAATGCACTTGCACTTTTTTAAGAACTAAATAAATTTTTTTTTTGTGAACTTAAAACATTTCGGAAATTGTAAGACAAATTAAAATTAGATTGACCGGGATATGATTCAATAACCCTTGACTGGCTTCTTTCCATTCATGACCTAACCAACTGAGCTACGATGGCTTCTGTGACAATGGCATTGTTTTTTGTATATGAATAGTTAATATTATATTACGATAGTATTGCTATATTTTTAAATATGTTTGTCGTTCGTCTGCGAAAAAGTGAACGACGTTAAATAATATTAAATTTCATGGCATTTTCTTTTGTGATCAATCGAATAAACCACTTTGAAATTGTTATGACTAAAATTAAAGATCGTTTAATTATGCTGGTTAACAGTTTAGGCGCCCTACTTGTCGCACAAGCTTACATTTTGAATGTTGAGGTATACAGTGTTCGCCATCTTGTCGCTCACACACGCCAGTCTGCCATCTTCCGCAAGTCAACCAAATGGATATAGTTTCGCCAACAAAATCATTTAGTCCATCGAAAAAAATTGTTGGTTCAAAGCACATCACTTATAACTAATGATACTAATTTGTTGACAAGTTATAACAAGTTGTTTATTTACGAAAAATATTTATTAGACGTCCTATAGTAACCAATGGTACAAAATGCTTTTAAATGAATAATTTGGTCGAGGGAAATAATTACATTTGTTTGGAGGACTCGATGCTTGGTCTTGCCAACAAAATATTGTTTAGCTGAAGCAAACATCACACAAACAAATATATTTAGTACAACGAAATGATTCTTTCTCTCAGTGTGTTGTTGAAATAACTTTATTATTGTGATTCGTGTGGCCAAATGAGATAAGTGTCGGAACATTGGCACGCAGAATTTTAACTTGACAGAATATGTCGAAAACGAGATCATACGAATTTCCTTTTCTTGTTCAGCTGGGGGGGGGGGGGTGAATTAAAATTTCCCTGATTTGTAATTTTATGTAAGGTAGAAAATCCTCATGAAGCAGAGCTGCATATGTGCACAAGACATTGAAATTAAATATTTTCGCGACAAACTTCCTGTCCCCATAGTAAATATATAAACAACACTGCGGCACTACTTTCACCGTTCTCTAGACACGTCTGGGAAGGCAAGCAATCCAAATATAACCTTGTCTGTACCGGGAAGTGTGTGTCACTCGTACTATCGTTCACACGAAGTAAACTTATTCGCAGTCGGTAAGAGTCATATAAAAGGAACGTAGGATCGATATATCGCCCAGCTGACACTTTGAACAGAGATTAATTCCTGCGGCGTGTTTGAAGGAACAAAGTAGCGGAGGCATTGACACGAGACTCCTGGGATGTCGAGAGCAGAACTAAATCAGAACCCACTGTAGTAGCAAATACCCGCGCCCCTGTTTTTCTCTCTCCCTCACACGGCACCGTCCTCACAAATACCGTCTATTTATAAGACGCCGAGGCGCCTGATTTATTGTAAAGAGAGCGCCTTTAACATCTCTGTCAAAATACATATTTCCCCATTTCTGCTTTCTCTCTTCGTCATGCCCGACTAAGGAGCGCGATTGAACTTATTTAGCTGATGCCATTGCCTTTTTCTTCTTCTCCCAAAATCTCTTCATCTTCTCTCTGTGGCTTTTCTTGCGATATTCTGACCAGGTTTTGTTGACGCTAGTATTTGGTTGGTTTGCAAAGCGGTGATTGTCAACTAGTTTTCTGAACTTTGATCTGTCTAGTATAGTGTCATCTATGATGCCTATTTCCTGAAGATCTTTTCCAACTTCAAGCAGCCATTTGTTATACAGAAAAGTTAACTCGTGGGAAGATGCAACATTTAAGGAATTTTCAAAGTCATTATATTTGAATAAATATGGAAAAGAAAATATTTCGATAGGATTTAATTTTTCTTCGGACATTTGTTTCAATATGTAACTAGCTGTAAGTTTCCCACAAAAAAATTAAATTGTTATTAATGAAATGAAAAAATAACCCGTGTGATATTTATTATTAGAGCGACGAGTTTGTCAAGAAAATATTTTTGGAGCGTTTTCTTTGAATGCCTTACACGCACATCGGCAGCTTTGCTTCATGGTTATATTGGCAGCGTGTCTTTGTTCATACACGTATCTCATTTGACTGTGCCAATCAGAATAAGATTATTGTGACTCCGTACGTTTGTAATTTGCCAAGGCAAGTGAGAGTAAAATCGTCCAATCACAGACGATATTGCAGAGCTGTAGACAAGCACATAACGCATTGAAACCAAATGTTGCAAATATATTTTCGCCATAAAATCTTGGCTCTAGACGTAAGCTGTACGTTTTTTATTTCGGTAGTAATAAACCTCATAATTTTTAGATTTTTGCTCTCAAATTAACACCAATTTTGTTATGAAAATAAGCCAACATTAAGTTTATTTTTTTTTTTGTGAACGAAAGGTGCATTATTTTTCAAAACACATCACGTAGTCGCTCTTAGTCGTAATTTTTTCCAAAACATTCTGTTAAAAAATGTTTTTTTTCTTTTTGCATCGATGTGATGAAAACTACATATCATGGCCTAAAGTAAAGAAAGACGAGCTTTATGGATTATAAAATCATTTTAGTCCTATTTTCTATTGTTCCAATTGGCTAAGTCATTTGAGAAACACTATAAGTCACTTTCCTACTGAAATGAGTCATGGGTGTTACAATTTTGTACAGAGGCTGTCAATGAAATGTTACGTTTCTCAAAGAACTTAAAAGTTCCGAGTCTTGCTACGCTCGCAAATAACGCTTAAGAGGGCGTGATACATGTGGTTCCAAGCAGCAAATTCGACGTTCGCGGCGGAGCAGATTCTGTAGTTACCAGTACGTAAATTGGATTTTGGGAAATATATATTTAAAGAGTAAGGATGGATCTTAGATTGTAATTATGCGAAATTTCGATATGGGTGTTATTTTATTAAATAACTAGTCATAAAAACGGCGAAGT